>CAHIKZ030004180.1:315000-422500 GCA_903632075.3 Acanthosepion pharaonis | reverse complement strand
ATTATTTAGAGTTTAAAAACCTGTGTATTCAGTCATCTCCGGATAAACAGCATTGAGTTGGCAGATTATTAGAAGTAACCTGGCAATGTACACGAGAGTAATTTCCATATCTACAACTACACAACTGTCGTTTATCTGTGCGTCTGCCTGTAGTAAATTCAATAAGCAAGACATTTTGAGTTTTATTGAAGACAACAATAACTGCTGTATCGGGACATACACACAAAAAAAACAAAAAACAAAAAAAAAACACGATACCTCAAGTTCAAAATGAATTAAAAAAAAATGAAAAATCTTCCTTGAAGCTTTTATTTGAGTTTTAAATTCAAGCTAAATAGATTACATTCAATATTTCCAAAAAGCAAAATACTTTGCTGTATTTCAAAAACTAAGTTGACTGGAAAGATTTTTCCTTTTGCTAAAATAGCTGATTATCTCCCTTTTTATCCGTCTTTCATTGCAATGTAATTCTCTTTATTAAAAAATTTTCCAAAAATAAAATATACTTTTCTGAGACTTTATTTGTGAAATATTCGCTGATTTGAATTATAATTAATCTGATTTGAAACAAATATTATTTACTTTAAATTTTAAATATTGCAAAAATGCATTTTTAACCCGATAGTAGCTGTATTGACGTGTTGACAGCCTGATGTCTAATGATGTTCTACGGAAATTTTATCTGTAAAACATAATTGAAGAAAATGACGTGAGCGCTTTTTTATATAATTTTTAAGTGCTCAGTAATCTTAAACATTTAGGAAAATATTTTCTGCAATCTAATGTTTTATTGAATTTTAAAAATGTTGGATTTAAATTTACTATAGCCATCACTTTTATTTTCTGATAATGTCGTATATGGACAAACCTACTTAAAAAAATCGGCAGGTTTATACACATACAGAAAAATTCAACATTTTTAAAAATATTGGTGGCTGATGATTTGTATTAAGGTTTTCCAGTTATGATTAGTAAATATAGTTGTAATAATATCATCTAAAAGAGTGAAATTAATACAGAATTTAACAGATTTAAAACTTAATAAATTTATCTAATTAAAATTTTAAAAAAATTTGAAACGATTCTTGTAAAAATTCATTCTTTATTGATTTTTTTCTTAAGGAAATAGTGTTCTTAATATATCTAATTTATAAAAGTAATTAAAAGATTTTCTAATTAAATAATATCATAGTTACATTTTTAATTTTACGATTCAGACCAGATTTTCAGTAAATGGTGTTTTTGTTTGACAAATACAAACAGATGATTTAAATTCTCCAAAGAAGTCCTGCTTTTAATTAATACAAACATGGAGGGTCTGAAATTTGAATTTCTCGAAATTTCATAAATTTAAGTGGGGGTAACAGATGTAAAAAAAAAAATATATATTTTTACCAAGATTTTCTAAAAAACTAAATTTCAAAAATAATTTCATTCATTTGTTAATAAGTCCTGAAAATTTCATTAAGATCCGGCAATTATTTGATTTTTGAAAGTATTTGCAAAGCAATGTATTTTTAACCTAAAAAATGACGATAAAATGTTCTATCCTTAACTCATCTTTGCCTTCCACCCCCGCCGACTCAAGAAAAAGAAGATTTTTAACCAAAATTTCGAACATGGTAGAGAGGATTAAAAATTGAATAAAATAATCGCAAAATACTTTGGTCTTTCCTTTTTAATAATAACATAAATATTTTCACGATAAAACTTTGTCTTTGTCAAGTTTTGGGCCTTTTTTTTTATCATGGTATTCTCTTTTTTAGTAAAATTTTGGAGTTACCTACTGTTGTTGTAGTTTCATCTTCAACAACAGTAGGTTGAAATCATTATATTTCAACTGTCTATCATTTTAGCTAAGATGCGTCATGACACTTTTTTCACAGTGTCATGGCTTCAACTATTGACGTCCACTGACAATTGCAATTGTTTGACAATAGCAATGAAGCTTTGAATATATTATGTAGATGTCATTTTATACCTAACTATGCTTCACGATGTTTTTATTAAAAATTCATAGCAATGAAAGTAATAGTTAAAAACAATAGCAATAAAAAGCTTAATGAAATCGGTTAAGTTTAGGCTTGTCGGGTGTTTTGGGGGTTGGGAGTGTGGTCATTAAGTAGGTGGGGCGGGAGTAAGAATTTGTCCAGTAAAATTAGTTCACATCAGTTTCACAGGGAGAGCAAATGATTTTCTGGGATGACAACTTTAAAAACCCGGTGACGGGTCTGGCTAATTTAAACATTTACATACTGGACGTCAAAATTTAAATTTGAAGCTGAGCATTCCTGTATCGTTAACGTTTTTTTCTTTTCTTTTTTTTTTTAATATAAAACTGTTAACTGGCGTTTGCTATATTTCTCTCTCCCTACCTTTCCCATATAAAAGACTGACTCCCCCCCCCCAAATAATAATTTCTTCAGGTGCCAAATAAAAGGGTGTGGTCGTAATAAATGTGGAGTTGGAAAAAAATCAGAAAACCTTATAAACAGGGTGGCATTCAATAAATGGGGTGGTTGGTAAATACTTAACGTCTTCCAAATTATAATAATACTGCGAAGAAATAAAACTAAAAGTAAATGTCTGTCAAAATATATTTATGTAAAATGAAGAAGTTCTTTTCCTACTTTGTTATTCGATTACCCACTCTACTCATGCATATATGGAAGAAAAGATAACAGATATTGTGTCCCTCTGGTAAAGAGTTAAACTCTAATCTGTAGCATAAGAGGCAGTTACGTTTACGACAATGCCACTGAATACTTGTTCACATAAAGCCTCTACAATAGACTATTTTTTTTTCGTGGCGTTTACTGACAGGAAGGAAAAATAAAAATGGCGCAGTGCTTATCCACACGAGAGTGTGACGAGATTATTAAATGAAATAATAAAAAAAAAAGTACAAGAAAGAAAAAACCTAACGCGTGAGGCAAAAGCAAAACTCACGTGAATAATTTACAAAACAGATTTCTAACTCAAGTTTACACTTTACAGCAGACATGGGCAACCATTTCCATGCAGTGAACCTCATGATAAATGTCATAAGTTGTGTCTCACCATTAAAGAATATTGAATTTTTCGTTCACGGCACTTCAATCATTTTTATTACAGAAGACGATACGTGTAAACATCTGTCTTAGAAATGGAGAAAAGTTTTTTTTTTTTCGAGAAAACATTTTTTCTATAATCAAAAAATTGAAATATTGGTATAATATTATCATAGATGACAGGGTTTAATAAACTATGGCCTCATTTTTTACGACATTGGTAAATTAGTATTGATATGAGTATTAATATTAGTATAATATCATATAATTGTTTACTATTTACATTATTCTGACTATTGTCCTCATCTTTATTGCCATATTTATCACAATGTTTCGGCCGTTGTATGCTACGGCCTTCTTCAGGTGGTTGGAATGTCGAACTGAATCCTTTATTTCGCACGCTGGAGTAGACTGTTTACGTGCCATGTCTAATGGATGTCAGTTATCAGTTATCTCTTGTTAATTCCCCTCTCCAAGTTCTTCACTGCCTTAACCAGATATTGAACTCAGAACTCTTTGGGTCCTGTCACGCCTTTATCCACTGTGCCACGTGTCTTTAAGAAAATATAGACAGATAATATAATTGTTTGTTACTTCGTTCCTTAGCATGTATGTTACGCCCTGCCATTACCGCATATAAACAATAGACCATTCCTGTTTGATTACGAGAACGGACCTGTAATAATTTGCCTGTCCACAAAACGGAAGAAATGATATATCAAAGGCATTATCTGGTTTGAGAAAGAAAGAAAGAAAGAAAAGGAAGGTAGCAGAGGCGATAATGCTCTCATGCATTTGACATCTGCTTCAGTGAAACAGAAGAACCTGTCAATTTTGAAACTTTTTATTTGTATACTCTTACTTCTTGTACATGCATTCATATTTATAATTGTTATTGTAATATTTTGTTCAAGTTGTTAAGCTTAAATATTTAACGAGACAATTTGAGAAATTCCACGGGTATTTTATAGTCGTAAAACTCACAGATTAGTATTAATATGAGACATTACTGGACATGAAGACAGTATTATTATATAAGTCATAGTAAAGACAGTGACACTTGAAAAGACTTGATAGACAGAAACTATATAAATAATATATAAAATATGTTATGATTCATTATTTATTTTTTTAGTTTTATCTACTGAGTGATATTACATTTTGATTATATATCAGGCCCGCAGATCTCAACGAGGAGAGAAAAATCAGTTCTCCTTTGTTAACATCTTCTTACCTTTATATGACACTTAGCTTAGTTCTGTCCAGAAATTATTTACTATAATTATTAAAGACACGTTTGGTGCTTTTATGAGACAGAGAAAAACATATCTTCATAATATATTAGTGCTACACTCAATATTGTTATATGAACATATGTGACATTGCCTCCTACCAATACAAATTTTACAAATTGATTATTGGTCTCATAGACTATAGTACATTCTTATTTGACTGTCCCGGTCGTATATATTATAATGTATCTAATATATTATGATGTATCTAACTTATACATGTTTTTTCTTTAACATTTGGTATTAAATTGTTCGCAATTATTTCATCGGCGTTTATTCTGTAGAGGACCGTATGTGTTTCCGTGTGTTGTTGTATTAGAAACACGTGTAACTCCTGGTAGAATATTAAAAGGTCTACAAGAAAATGCCCGGACTTGAATTAAGTCCAACTGAAGATGTAAAGAAGACAAACAAGACTCGATATATATATATATATATATATATATATATATATATATATATAAAGTGAACATAGAAGTCAACACTTGAGGCGACAGTCTGTTTCATGCTATATGCAATCGTCAGGCCACATATGCTGTTATTTTTTCTCTGCTATTTATATATATACGGGTTAGTGGTGCATTGTGGGTATTCTATTATGGCGGTTATTTTTTACCGGATAATGAAGAAAAAGTATACATAGGAGTAACTGGAAGATAAGGAAAAAGTCATCAGCCTACAACAACCAATCAAAAACTTGCAAACTTTGCTTGGAGGAAAAAATAGCTATCATTACTTTCCCCGACCAAAATAAATTATTAAATAAAAGATCCGAGCTCATCTCAAAATGCAGGCATGAAAATAAATTTTTACTACGTAACCTAAAAAATGAAAAACCGGAAAAAATAAAACAAACAAATACACTAATAAAAATAAAATAAAATAAAATAAATAAATAAATACTATATTGCTTAAAAACCGAAAACGGAAAAGAAAAATATACAAATAAATTGACCTAAATTCATCCAAGTAAATAGACAAACCAATCCCAAATTAAAAACTGTTCCCGCCAAAAAAATAATAGTTAGAATGAACTACAACAACCAACCCCAAAATTGAACAAATAGCTTGAATTAAATTCTCAAACCAAAACAAAACTGTTAAATACGTGATATAAACGAATTTTTACTACGTTAAGAAATAAATATATAAAATAAGAAACAAAAAAATAAAAACGAGCAATATAATTTGACCCAAATAAATAAACAAAGCGACTTCCGGTAAAAATAACCGCCATAATAGAATACCCACAATGCACCACTAACCCGTATATATAAAATAGCAGAGAAAAATAACAGCATATGTGGCCTGACGATTGCATATAGCATGAAACAGACTGTCGCCTCTAAGTGTTGACTTCTATGTTCACTTTTATATTTACACACGCTCTATCTCTGATATTGAGCACTTTATCCCATAAATATAGCACACCTTAAGACTATATTTTTTATATATATATATATATATATATATATATATATATATATATATATATATATATATTAGTTTGGTTTGGTTTGTTTTATGGCATATCAACCTCAATGGGTGTTTTAATGCCAACAACTTTTTTTTTTCCTGATAATATTTTTTGCTTTGTCAAAAATCTATTTCTGTTAATATTTTTTCTCAAATACGTTTAGCTGGTAATATTATTTTTTCAAAAACGTATAGCTGGTAATATTATTCTTTCAAAAACGCATAGCCGACAACACCATTTTTTTCAAAAACGTAGAGCTGGCAACATTATTTTTTCAAAAGCGTATTATCAGAGGCCTTGCTGTTGGACGTAGTTTATCGTCTTACCCGGGACGCGTATATAGTTTATCGTCATATCCCGGACGCGGATGTAGTCTGAATGTTAACCACTTGCCCACAGCTGGGACCCCAACAGGCGCTACAACTCTGGGCCAGGGCGGACACGGGGACACCAGCAACCAAGAGGCCGCTCTACGCTCCTCAAAACTTCCTAATCAGAGGCCCCGCTGCCGGACGCAGTCCATCGTTTCACCCAGGACACGGATGCAGTTCATCGTCATACTCAGGACGCGGATGTAGTTTACCGTCATATCCAGGACGCTATATGTATTAAACAACACCATTTTACAATGGACATAGACAATGACATTTGAGTGTGTGTGAACATTTGTGTCTGTTCTTTGGTGAATGTTCGTACGTACGTGTATGTGTGTTTATTGTTAACGGCGTCTTCCCACAAGTGGGGAGACGTTATCTTTTTGCGAGAGCTTACATTGTAGGTGTGTTCGCTGAAATGAAGAAATGAAAAAGAGAACGAGGCAAGAAGTCGCCCAGTATTTATAGTATAGGGAGAATGACCCCTAGTGACAATTTGGGAATTAAGGAGGCGCTAACTCCGACAATTCTTTAGATCTAAAATATTTTTACCTTTCGAGAAACTCTACAGTCAAGAAAACCACAGCCTGCTGGAATGAACAGAAGAATTTTTCAATAATCACATCCTGGCGGATACACCAGAATAAACATCAGACGACTGCACATCCGGAGATCACATCCGAGCCACAGCACCAAATCTACACCTACGATCGGCCGCAGTGCCAAATACAACCTCTTAGAAGTCACTGGTATCAAATATCAAGTGAAGTGTAATGTGTTACGAGTGTGGGTGTTTATATTTGTTCACTATTTTCCCCTGTCACCAATGTAAAAACCGCCATAAATGTAAGACCAGACCAGTTTTTCTCAACTTTTTTAAGCAAAGGCACATTTAGGAGCGAATGAAAACATCATGGCACACTTAGCAAGATCTTTAAGGGGTATACATTTAAATGTTATGAAATAAAACCATAGATTAAAAAAATACACGCACCAAATGTGAACTTAGTTTATTTCTATGTTTCTATTTAACTATTTGTGTAGCTTATTTATTTATTAAAGACATTTTTATGTTTAACGTTATTTTTATAGATACAAGTATTTAAGTAAATGCTCTTTTTTTAATAAATAATATATATAATAATACTTGTATCTATAAAAAGAACGTTAAACATAAAAATGTCTTTAATAAATAAATTGTCGGACTTTGTCCATTTCTTAATATAAGTAGCTTATTTAGTATGAAACCTGTGCCTGGTGATTTTTTGTGATTTCTTCAAAGTTTGGTCGAAAGTGCGATAAGCAGATCCTCATTTCTTCTTCAGTTGAGTACAGTCTTTCTCGCTTCTTATTTTTGATGATATTTAAGGCTGAGCATCCTAATTCACATAAATAAGAAGTAGAAAATTACAATAAAACTGATAAAGCCTTTTTAGCTAATGTGGGAGATTCCTTTTGTATTGAAATCCAAAATGGGTGATAAGCAGACCCTCATTTCTTCTTCATTTGAGCATAGTCTTTCTTGCTTCTTATTTTTGATGTTATTTAGGGTTGAGAAGCCTAATTCACATAAATAAGAAGTAGAAAATTGCAATAAAACTGATAAAGCCTTTTAAAATAATGTGGAGTATTCCTTTCGTAATGAAATCCAATGGGTACCGTCGAAGGTTTTATTTTAAGCCCTCGATCATTAGAAATGGTGGCCAACTCCTCCTCCTTTCTTCTTCTTCTTCTTCTTCTTCTTCTTCTTCTTCTTCTTCTTCTTCTTCTTCTTCTTCTTCTTCACATAACTGAAGCCCAATATTAGAAGGAAGGGATTTATGAAGGGATTTCGAATCCAATCATACTTTTCTTTGCTCAATGACGGAAAATAATAGACGATGTTTTCGTCGAGCGCATTCAGATGGCTAACCATCGTAGGGATTAATCATTTATATTAAAACAAAGTATTCGAAATAACATAATCGAAGAACAGTGAAAAGAATTATTTAAAAATGTCTAACATTTCTTCATTTATTCAAATACTAACACTGTACCATTACTAATTCCACACACACACACACACACACACACACACACACACACACACACACACATATATATATATATATATATATATATATATATATATATTTCGCGGCACATTTAAGAGGATGGTGCGCTACACTGAAGTGCCGCGGCACGGTGGTTGAGAATTACTGCCAGAGGCTGAGAAAGATTAGAATCACTCTTGGTTAATTTCTACTAAGGTCTTGATGTATTGAGATTTCAGTATCTGTCTATATTTTTGAGATGAGGTGTTATGTACACTATTTACATTATTCTGACTATTGTCCTCATCTTTGTTGCCATATTTATTACAACGTTTCGGCTTTTCAGTATCTGTCTATATTTCTGAGATGAAGTATTATGTACACTATTTACATTATTCGGACTATTGTCCTCAAAATGAACACAACGATCAGCTTTAAAAAAGGACTCGTAACTGGAAAAACCGAATGAAAAAACAATGTTAACAACAAATATTTTTTCACACGCAACCCAGTTCTGCAGAATCAGAATCAACGTTGAGTTTAAGCAAGCGAATGAGCCAATTGGAGTAAAGTGCCATGCAGATTTAAATTTTGCCCACTTGTGACGAATGCAGCTATCGTTTTTTGTTTTTTTTGCATGCTAGCATGCTAATTAACATTCGTGTCAGTCAGCTGTTGGCTCTCACGCTGGCCAATAGAATCTTCCTGCCTATTCGTGGCAGCCAGCTATAGGCTCTCACTCTGGCCAGTAGAAAATGTCTGCAAACTACACGAAAACTGCCGTAGAAGCATGAAAAAATCGATTATTTCCACTATCGATGGGAGTTGGGAAATGCAAAGTCGGTCTTGGCCTTTCCACTAACTTGGAGCATGTGCATGTAAATTTTGGTGCAAATCCGTCGAAAATTGCGGCCGTGCATTCGTTACACACACACACACACACACACACAAACACACACCTGCCTTTTATAGATAGAGATTCGAAAAAACTATAAGGAATCTTTATTACTTATCATTTTATAAAGTTCGAATCGATTGACATTTAGCCGATGTTTTACCAACCATCACAATAAACAATATATTTAATAAATAATGTAAATAAAAATTCTAATAAATAATGTTTATTTTTGTAGTCAATTATAAAGAACAAAAAATGTATAAATTCACATTCATCGTATCTTAAGGTTTTATTACAATTCTAATCGTCGCTTGTTAAAACAAACATTGCCGAGGAGTGAAGGTAGTTAAAATAACAGCGGAGTCAACAGAAAAACCGTCCTTTTGACACTCCGTCTTACTGAAATTCCAAGTTTGCCGCCAGTAACGGCTATATTCAAAAAATGACCTTCGACCAAATATAACCCGTTCGAAAATGTCTCGGTCAGATTCTGGGTTCAGAGATTTTGTCAAGAATCAATGTAAATTTAGTTAAATAGTTCGTTAAATAAATACTTCTCAGATTCTGCTGGGGTTTTCTAAAACTTTGTTAAGCACGTTAATCTTTTCAGCACAATTTCCTTGGAGATGAGAAGTGGAGTAGGGAAAATTCAATTGTACTGTACAAATCTCATCAGCGCCATTTTCCTAATCCTGATATACCAGTGCCAGACATGGCCCCTAACTAAAACCCTCGAGAGGAAACTGATCACTTGTGAGATGAAATGCCTGAGGAAAGCATTGAACAAGATGAGGTGAGACAAGATCAGGAATGAGGCAATAAGAGATATGGTAGGAGCAATACCAATTATACAACACATCGAACCACAGAGGATCAAGTTGTTCGGACACCTGACTCGTATGCCTATCAACCAACCAGCCCTACGAGCAACACCCTCAGGTACTCTGGATGGAGAGCAATAGGCAGATCAAGAAGACGCTGGAGGAACTCAGTGGCAGACACTCTCAGATATCTCTCCTCCAGGCCACTTGCCTTGCCGCTGACAGACGACTGTGTCTCACCGCGACGTCTAACAGCACAGGCGGAAGGAAAAACTAACACTAAACTAACACAGAATTTATTAGATCTTAATAAGTTTATTTTGTGTCAAATTTCTACTGATGCCTTCCTAATAACTTAAGCATTTCATAGGTTAGGGTTAATATTTCTAAACTGAAACTCTTTTCTTTTCAGGTTCCAATGTAGTCGAAAAATGTTTACACTTATTTTTATTTTATCAATTAGAATTTTAAACTTTCTCAATGCCTCTATTCACTAAACGACATTACACTGTTCTGACCCTATCAGGAGCACTGCATTGTTACACAGAGGTATGAGATAAATGAATCAGCTTAGATGTTTCAAACTGTAGAATTTTCACGGATAGAGCTAAATTGATATTTATTATCTGTCTATATTTCTGAGATGAGGTATTATGTTCACTATTTAAATTGTTCGTAATATTGTCCTCATCTTTGTTGCCATATTTATTACAACGTTTCGGCCTTTCAGTATCTGTCTATGTTTCTGAGATGAGGTATTATGTACACTATTTACATTATTCGGACTATTGTCCTCATCTTTGTTGCCATATTTATTACAACGTTTCGACCTTTCAGTATTTGTCTATATTTCTGAGATGATGTATTATGTACATTATTTACATTATTCAGACTATTGTCCTCATCTTTGTTGTCATATTTATCACAACGTTTCGGTCGTTATACGCTTCGGCCTTCTTCAGGTGGTTGGAATGTCGAACTGAATCTTTTATTTCGCTCGCTGGGGTAGACTGTTCTAGTTCTACGTGCCATGTCTAATGGCTGTCAGTTATCAGTTATCTCCAGATAATTCACCTCTCCAAGTTTTCTATTGCTTTAACCAGGTATTGAACTCACAACTCTTTGGGACCTGTCACTGGATCTAACCAACGTCTTTAGCCACTGTGTCATGTGTCCTTAATAATAATGTAAATAGTGATATTTATTTGGTTTGTCTGGTATAATGCTACAAGTGCGAGGTATTCGAATGGTCTGTGACACGAGGCTCTGTATTACTACTCAGTGTTGAGGTGCCTAAATAGTAAATTGATATTTAAGTTTAAAGTATCATAGAATAAGATTATGGAAAGAAATAGAGATAAGTTTGGTTTGGTTTACTTTGTTTTACGGCATGTCAACCTCAATGGATTATTTAATGCTAAGAGAATTTTTTTATTGCTGGTAATATTTTGTTTTGTCAAATCCGTTTCTGGTAATATATTTCCTTCAAAATTGTATTGCTGGTAATAATTTTTTTCAAAAAAGTATTGCTGATAATAGTTAACTATTTGCCCATAGCCGGGACCCTAACAGGTGCTACCACCTCGGGTCAAGGTGGACCTGGGAACACCAGCAATTAAGAGGTGGTTCCACGCTCCTCAAAACCTCCTGATCAGAGGCCTTGCTGCTGGACATAGTTTAACGTCTTACCCAGGACGCGGATGTAGTTTAACGTCTTACCCAGGGCGAGAAATAGAGATAAGAAGATTGTATTGCGCCATATGCGCTTGAACACCAACCTCTTGTCCAGATTGGAAATTGTGTTTATTTTAGCATAATGCGGACCAGAGAACAAACTGTTATTCTTTCAGCTCATTTACTGACGCTAAATTAACATATTTTTTTTAGAAATTTCGTTCTATGGGGTATAATTAATTATCATTATCCCTAGCTAAATGGTTCCTCCGTGAAATCATTACACATGGAAAAAGGAAAAGTTAAAAATTTTGAGTGTGCGCGTGCATGTGCAGTATATTTTGGTATGGTGCCAATCCCTAGTTCTTCAACAAAAAAACATGAACCAGAGGAAATGAAGACAAAATGGTACAAGAAAGAAGAAATATGATCGCCTCACAGCAGGGCGAAAACTAAAATGTGATGGGTGAGATCAGAAGCGAAACACAAGACATAAAATTTTTTTATCATGATATCGGAATATACAGACAAGATTCTTTTCCAATGTAGTTTAGACTTCAATTTCTCTATATAGTTTTTAAGTCATGGCTGTAATTAACAAGATAAATAATTGTATTCATTTCTTGGTGACTCTTATTTTAAGTGTTGTCATCACGTGGGTGTTTCACTGACAGATCATGATGGAAAGATATCTTCTCAGTCTTTTCTATCTATCTATCTATCTATCTATCTATCTACACACGTCTCTTTCTTTCTATATCTGTATCAGTCTCTTCATATCTATCTATCTATCTATCTATCTATCTATCTATCTATCTATCTATCTACATATATTTATCTACAAATATCTCTTTCTATCTATATCTATAGCTATATCAGCCTTTTCATATCCATCGATCTTCCTTTATCTATATGAGTCTCTTCATATCTATCTATCTATCTATCTATCTATCTATCTTTATCTGCCTACATATATTTATCTACACATATCTCTTTCTATCTATATCTATTTCAGCCTCTTCATATCTATCTATCTATCTATCTATCTATCTATCTATCTATCGACGGTAAATAAAATTGCTATACTGATTACGTGTTTCAATTATTTCAAAATTAAACATACAAGTAATAAAGCAAGATTACAGTAAATGCGTAAATATACAGATCATTATATGCACAGGTTCCAAAATAAGTAGTTTATCAACAGTACTCAGACCCCATATTAATGTACTGTATATCCTCTTTGGGTGCTAACACTGTCCCGTACGCAAATGATCGTAATTGTGACGAACGCTATCCTAAAGCACTTTTTATCTCTTCTTATACTTCTTGCACTTGTTGACGCAATAAAGGAAGAGTTGTAAGTTGGTAAACTGAATGAATCGGGTGGGGTTAAATAATGTCCCATATATATTCAATAGTCTGGCGATTGTTTCGGTCAAAAAAGCTATTGAACGTCTTGCAGAGCCTCTTAAGTAGCACTAGTACCGTGGTGGCGGTCATTATTCTGCTGCAATAGCACATCGGCTTCCTGACTGGCAGTAGAACCGGTTGAACCACATTGTGTTCAATGTTTCTTTCACAAATACTAAAGTTTGAGTTTTGTAATTAATACTAATTCAGGTTATGATACCAGTGTTTGAATCTGTGTATCGTGGGTAAATATATTCTGGAAAATATCACTTCAGTAGGGCATGAACGACTGTGTTGTTGTATAGATGGAAGTTACGCTAGAGGCAAGTGAACGATTCGTGACGGTTCGTTTTGGCACTGATGTGCCTACATTTACTCTGATCTGGGATGTGGATGCCGTGCGGTCTGTCACATCATCATCATCTTGCGGCCTCAGTCGAGGTTGAACTCACCAATACTTTGATTGGTGTAGTTCATAATCTTGTCAAATAGCTGAATTCTTGATGCTTCGCTAGGGCTATCAAGGGTGTTTTTTTATCGTGACACCATCAGTAAATGGATTGCCAACCAAGGCTCAGAGAGACTCCATTCACCCTCCTCTAAGAGCAGGTTTTGAATTCAGAGTTTTCCTTCTCCTAGACCAGTTGCCATCCAAGGCTATAGAACCCAGTCTGTCCTGCTATTTACTCATAGCTGGAGGGAGAAGAAAGAGGATTCACACCTTTCCCAATGGTGTTAGCACGTAAGTGAATGTAATGGATTCGACTGGAATTCGAACTCGGCTCTCCGATTCCTCAATCCAAGCCGTTATCCATTACTCCTTGATATACGTCGATCTTAACAAACATTTGTACTACGTGACCGTCCGAAACCTGGTCATGGAAATGTTTATTTGGCCACTGTTACCAACATCGAACCATTGACAACGCATTCCGCATAACATGTATAATAAATGTCTTCAAAATGGCTATGCAACCTCTCGAAGGCCCACGAACCGAAGCCTTTCAAACAACTTTAATTGAACAAAAGGTGAATGCGTACAATTTTGTGTCATGTCACCCGCTTGCACTAGACTCTCTAACCACAGCATGTGTCATCGTCTATAGTTCAGAGGGAGACGGTACGCTAATATGTCAACAGATGGGCCGTAAACTTTGAAAAATTATTAAATTATTTACTAACAACTTGCATACGCATACTGTATCCAGTCCGAAATCGTTATTGTCTTTCAGGGTGATGTCATTTAATTTTTCGATATTATTTTTGGTTTACCAAGTATATATTGGGCGAACATCGTAATATGTGGCCGCGGTAGGAAAATACTTACCCAAATATTTATAATGAAAAAATATATATATATATATATATATATATATATATATATATATATATATATATATATAGGCGTCTAGGAAGAAGTCAGAAGTACGTAAAAGAAGTTTTAATTTCTAGCAGAAGAACAGTCTAACAAAGTATAGAAATGCGTTACATGTCTTCTCTCCGACACTGAAATGGAAAGCTAGTGAATGTCACAAAAACTGACTTTAGTTACAAGTCTGGTGCCTCATCTGACAAGAATTTACCCGGATACTACTTTCTCTAAGTGTTCCATTCATTTACCATTGAGAGTCTTATACCTGGCCAAGAACGGTACATATTACCAAAAGAAAAATGAACACAGTGTATATATATATATATATATATATATATATATATATACTTAAACGTTATTTTTAGTGGATACCCATATTTAAGTAGAGGCTCTGTTTATTTATTAAACAGCATTTTTATTTACTGGTTTGAATATTCGAGAAATTTTATTAAAGAAAAAATATGCGTTTTCTTTTATATTCAAGCTGGTAGATGAAAATAAATAAAAATACCACTTAATAAATAAACGGAGCATCTACTTAAATATGCATATCCAATAAAAATAAAGTTTAAGTCATAAAATCTGTTGGATTAATAAATAGAAATCCATCTCTTCTTATATATATATATATATATACTTTATTTTAGGATATTACATCAAAAACATGAAGAGATGGATTTTTTATTTAAGAACAAAGAATATTGTTCTGCTTTGTATTGAGCCCTCTTTTAAATTAAACATTACGAACGTTAAAGAATTGTACTCTATTCGTTTTCATTTTACCTATATATATTAAACCATAAATATGGTATACCTTTAAAACTATATTTTTGTTATATATATATATATATATATATATATATATATATATATATATATATATATATATATATAATAAAATATAGTTTTAAGGTATGCTATATATTTATGGCTTAAAATGCTCAATATCAGGGATACAGGTATGTAAATATAAAAGTGGACATTGAAATCAACACCCAGAATTGACAGTCTGTTTCTTGCTTGAACGTAATCCTCAATCCGTATATATATATATATATATATATATATATATATATATATATATATAGAGAGAGAGAGAGAGAGAGAGAGAGACAAACAAACCTACCGAGGTTTCACTTAAGCCGATCGTCAGGTAGGTTGGTCTGGCTCTCTAGGTTTAACTAGGTCTGCTCTACTTACCGTATTGAGCACTTTATTTAGTTGTTTTGCCTACTCGTATCGAGGTTTTTTTTTTCTGTGGACTTTGGACTTGCATGCTAGACGATTATTTTCGGGTAACGTACATGTTCTTGGTTCTTTCTTTTTTTTTTTATACATACGATAAATAAAAACATACAAAAATTTAAAATTTAATAAAATATGTAATTATACAAACAAAAACAAATGTACGCCAAATTGCAGAGAGAAAATCATTATATAAAGCAAAAGTAATAGTAAAGTAATAGTAAAGTAATAGTAAAGTAATAGTAAATTAATAGTAAAGTAATAGTAAAGTCGAGCTTAGGCGATGTTAGGATTTTCGCCCGTACAATTGGGAAAAAACCATTTGTATCATTCAAATACGAAAGATATAAAAATAAATTCACCATGTTGCCAAAATAGATATGGGAATAAAAATTGAAAGAGTAAACATTGGTGAAGAATTTATAAAACATAGAAACAGAATTTGTAATCTAGGCATGGCGGAAAAAAAAAACTGCAACTTATAGAATTTAAGAAGGTGAATAATTTAATGTTAAAAAAGGAATTAAATTATTTCGAACTGTCGACATGCTGACTCATTGCTTTTGAAAAACGTGAAAAGGTCAATAGATCTAGGAAGCCTTCAAAATAAACCTTACGCGGAAAACAGTCTGTAAATGGGCAAATAAATCATATATATATATATATATATATATATATATATATATATATATATATATATATATATATATATATATAAGCAAGTTGGCAGGAATCAAAGAACAGGTGGTCATACAGAGCACAGTCATTAGAATTCAATATCAGCATAAGTCAAACTCTGGAAAGATACCAGCAGGTGTTTGTGAAAGGATTGACGAAAATATATAATAAGATTATAGATACAAAAATAAATGGATAAAATTATTGGTACTTTATCTAAACATATGAAATCAATATCAGTATTTATTTATCTTTCTACCTATTAAACGACTTACGCACACATATATGCCTTTGAATCATAATTTTATTTTACTTACGCTATAATCTATTCCAACGCCATTGAAAGTGAAGACACGTTAATTTAATCCGGACCATTAACAGGAGAAGCGCTCTACTGGCTATCGCCTGAAATACCATATTTTTTCATAGATGGTGGTCCATATTTTTTCATAGATGGTGGTCCAAAGTACTCGGAAAATTGCACACGGTTTCGGCAGGTTCCTTTACAAGTTTCTACATGTGCGTTATCTCCATATAGCTTTGCTAGTTTCACTAAGACGAATTTAGAGGTTGGTGTCAAGCAGCTATAAAAACAGGACACGCCCTGTCTTTCTCTCTCTTATTCCTCTTTTCCTCCCAGCATACTTTAGTGACCTTGTTCCCAGACATGGGGATATCTAATTTATAATGTCTTTTGCACGCATAAAATTAGTTACCTCCACGATACTTAAGGGTTAAAATGAATTTTTAAAGATGAAAAATCTTTCTTGAAGCTTTATTTGAGGAATATTAGCTGATATAAAGTATAATTAATCTGATTTGGAATAAATATTATTTACTTTAATAGTAGAAATGCATTTTTTAACACAACGGTAGCTGTTTATTTAAGCTGTTGACGTGTTTGACAACTTGATGACATCAATGTTTATATATCGTGAGCGCCTTTTATATATAACTTTTAAGTATTCAGTAATCTTATAAATTCAGGAAAATATTCCCGTAATCTAATGTTTTATTGAATTTTAGAAATTTTGCCTATAAATTTACTATTGCGATCGCTATTTTCTGATAATGTCGTGTATGGGCGACCGTATCTACAAAAATCGGCACGTTTATACATATACAAGAAAAATTCAAAATTCTTTTAAAAATATTGCTGTTTGATGATTTATATTAAGCTTTTCCATTTATGATAAAGAAATTTATTTAAGAATACTATCATCTAGAAGGGTGAAATTAATACAGAATTTTGAAGGATTTAAATTATTAACTTAAATTATTCTAATTAAAATAAAAAAATGGAAACAATTCTTGTAAAAATTCAATATTCGCCGTATTTTTTTCTTAAGAAAATAGTGTCCTTAATATGCCTTAATTATAAAAGCAATTAAAAGTTTTTGTAATTAATAATATCATAGTTTTATTACATTTTTCATTTTACGATTCAAAGCAGATTTTCGGTAAAAGGTGTTTTTGTTTAACAAAAAAGAATTGATGATTTAAACTCTCCAAGGAGTCTTGCTTTTAACTAATCTAAATATGACGAGGTGAAATTTAATTTCTCGAAATGTCATAACATTAAGAAAATACTGAAGTAACAGATGCAAAAAAAAAAAATTCTTACTAAGATCTAAAAAAAATTTTCAAAAATAATTTCATTCATTTGTGAATAAGTTCTAAAAATTTCATTAAAATCTGTCAATTAAATGATTTTTGAAAGAATTTCTAAATCAATGTGTTTTTTACAGCAAAAACGATAAAATTTTCTATACTAATCATTAGCAAATCTTTGCCTCCCACCCCACTCAAGAAAAAAAGATTTTTAAGCAAAATTTCGAATGTACTAGAAAAGATTAAAAGTTGTAATAAAATAACCAAAAAATACTTTGGTCATTTCTCTTAATAATAACATAAACATTCTGGCGATAAATTTTCATCAAGTTGGGAGCTTTTTTTTCATCATGTCATTCTCTTTTTTTTCAATGAATAAGTGGAGGTGCCTACATTAATATGTATTTTCTCTCCTTGGTACTCATATTATATATATATATATATATATATATATATATATATATATATATATATATATGTATAAATAAAAAAAGAAAGAACAGTAAGATATATAATCCGGTGTTCTTATAGATATTTTTATTTTTACAAAATAGTGCTCAATGTAAATTTACAGAGCATTAATATTATAAATTAATTGATTTAAAATATGTTTTTTTTCGCTACACAGTTCTAACCATGTTTCATTTTTACCTTACCGAGATTAGATAGGCTTTTACCGTTTGAGCCACGAAGACGCCTACAAGAAAGTAAAGCCCAGTTACCCTTTTTAAGAAATGCACATCTCTACTTGGGACATTTCGAGGTCTATATCTGCAGGTTTTATTTAATGAAACATGTTTTAACGAAAGATTGCTACCTAAATATACCATATTTAATTATAGATATACGCGTAGTCAGCTCTTGTTTTTTCTTACTTTCTTTTTATTTCAAACAATAAATTTGATAACAACCGGCCTAGAAACCTCGAAATCTCTCAGTAAAAGAATGTTTACATAAAGGTAGAAAGTGAACCTGCATATTCCATTTTTACCTTACGAAAACTAGACAGGCCACGAAGCCCAAATTACCCTCTTTAAGAAATGTACGTCTCTCGTTGGGACATTTCGAAGTCTATATCTGCTGGCTTTATTTTCCTATCCGAAATGTGAACAAAATAGTTTTTTAAATAATTAAATGGAACTGATTTTTTTATTTCAATATTATTTCTCATTACAATGAACGGTGAAGACGCTAAAAATAATTTTTAGCCTTAATCTGAAATAATTGCAAATTAAAAACTAAATCCATCAAAATCCACTAAAAATAACGTTTCAAAATTCACTAAAAATAACATTTAGCCTGAATCTGAAACAATGTCAAATTAAAAACTAAATCCATCACAAAATCCACTATTTTAAATAGAATCAGAATAGCCCCAATAACTACACTTCTTGCCCTTTCTTACGCTAATACAACCCCACACAGTAATCCTCTATCTTGAGAAGCTCTTTGGCCTTTAAATTTGGTGAAAATTACACACACACACACACACACACACACACACACACACACACACACACACACACACACACACACACACACACACACACACACGTTTAAGTAATAAAATCTGTCGGATTAATAAATAAAAAATCCATCTCTTCTTTATATATTGTTTTGACCAAGTAAATGGTTAAGTAATAACAAAAAACAGGTTTGCAGATATATCGTATATTAAACAGTAAGTACACCAGAAGAGTATTACACGATTGGTAAGAGTGTATCGAATGAACTAGCGCTCAATCTATTCACAGTTCCCTGTTCCTTCTTACCTACTAAACTTATAGTAGGCGGAAGAGTCTAGCATAGACTCTTAAGAGGGAGGACACCACAAGGTATATATATTTTCGTCCGGTCTACGCTCCTCCTCAGTCTTCTGAACAGGAGTAGAGGTTTGTCCCTTGTTTCCTGTTTAGGATTGTGTTGCCGGTTCCTTCTAAAAAGTCTACTTCATCTCCATGCTCTTGACGTCTCCTATTGAACTCTGACATGGTAATCGCTAATTATATCTTGACCTCTTCAACTCTAGAGTCATCCGTTATCGTTTTCATCCGTGAAAATCACACACACACACACACACACACACACACACACACACACACACACACACACACACACACACACACACACACACACATATTGTGATTCTTTGCAAAAACGATGCATGTTTTTTAAAAAATGGAATTTCAAGTCCAAATATGCTGCTTATCGACATCTACTACTTGTAGAAATGGTTGCAGCTGATTGACATATATGTGACGCTATAGGTAAAGAGGTATTTTGACAGTGTAAATGGATGACACATATGTGACATTATAAGAGGTACTGTGATAGTGTAAACACAATGGCCATGAGACATGGGCAGATTTTAACACCGTTTTTATTGTATTTTATTTTTCAAGTAAATATATTTGTGGCTAACTTGCTTTCGGTTGTGGTCGGAGCTTCTGGCGTTGGTGAAGTTATGGCGGATTTGACAATCATTTTTGATCCCAGATAAATTGTCTTCCACCAACAAAAATATAAGCTTAATTAAGTGATAAGAAAGGGTGGGATTAAATCCAGTGTAAAGTGAAATGTACATTTCTTACTGAACAAGACATTTCAATTAGTCGTTGGAGAGAGGAACTCATACGAACATTGTGAGTGTGTGTACATGTGTGAAATAGGTTACAAACTGTTCAGTTGACTCACTTTGATTGGCATGTCTGTGTGTTTATTGAGAAAGTGTGTGCGTGTGTCTACGGTACAGAGAGACGGATTCGACTCTGACTCTACTGGTAGACAGCATTCTTTATATAAAGGTTAATTGGATCAAATAAGCTTTTTGTCTCATTGACTATTTTTATTTTACTTTGAGCGTCGTTATGATTGATCCATAAATCCAAGAAAGGCGTTTCTTTTCAAACGAGATCAACTAACCCGGATTTTTTGGCGGAATTCTTTAAATTTAGAATGAGAAGCTTTTACTTCGAAAGTTACTTGTATTTAGATTTTTTCAATTTACAAACTCAAACATGAGTTTCTCACTCACCTCAGGATGAGCTGAGAGCCACTTGGATTTGTGAATCTTCGTCATTTTTGATTGTCTTTCTAACTGAATAGGAAGTATTTTCACTCAGAACACCTTTTAGTGGCGAAAGATCAACAATTTATTTACATGGAGAATCTTGTCAAAACTGGCAAGACCAATGGTAGATCAATGCCTAACGACAGATAAACAGAAAACACTAATTACAAACCGGAAGACAGGGATAAAGAGTTCAAATCCGCCAGTCTCCAGGCAGCGTCAGGTAAGATTACATGTCTGTTCGCTTGTCACGTGTACAAAACTGTGAAATTATTTTGATTGCAATGGGATTTTGCTCATATAAGATTTTGCTTTTCATTTCATAACTCCAAAATATTGTTTCTTGTTTACTATTTACTTTATTTAAATTAAGTAGCTACGTTTTAATCCACTCTTCCAAAAATTGGTTCAGATAAAGATTTTACAAGTATGATGTACCCAAAACCAGTTTTGTAAATATTTGTTCAGCTGTTTTATCTGACTAGCTTGCAATATTTCCATCAGTACCAAAGGTTGAATTTCGAATCTTATAGAAATTCAGAATTTCAAGCGCGGATTTTTTCTAGGGCAGTCAAGCAGACCCTTCTCAGCACCTGAATACTGCGTTGTGCATGAAACTTCGTGTCGTGCTACCGGTGAGAAAGAAAAAATATATTTATTAACATATATATTTATATAAAGAAAGATGAACCTCTGTCTATTTGTCTGTACATCTATAGGAAGAAAAACTAAAAAACACCGATCATCATTAAATTTATTTTTGAGGGGAACAAAGGGGGCAGAACTCCCCCCCCCCTTGAAAATAAATGTACCCATTGATTCAAAATCTACTTGACAGATTTTAATGAAATTCTGTACATACATTTCCGGCATGAGAGTGGATGTAATAAGCTATATATAAGTATATATTATTTTGATCAAAGGAGGTTCCGGGGGAGGAGGGCACAAACCCATCAATGTTTTTTTTTCTCTTTGATTTAACTGAAATTTAAATTTAGGTAAACGACCTGAAATGATGCTTACTCCTAAAATATCAGCCAATTTCAATAATATCAAGACACCCTAATGGGGGCTAACCCCCCTCCCACACACTATACTGAAAATTTTGGGAGCCCATAACTTAAGTATTTGAACCTCTATTATCATGAGGTCTTTATCATATGTTTTAGTCACCTTGATATATTTTGAAGCCAACTCAACTTTAGAGTAGGAAGAGGTCTAAAATACTAAAAATCTAAGCACCACAACCATTGGACAGATTCTTATGAAATTTGAAAGAGATTCGATGTATGACACCTGATGACATAGACTATATCTAACTTATTAAAAAAGTGGGGGCTTCCAGGAGTGCACAAACCCCCGCCGCCGCCGCCACCGAAAAAAAAATTGTTTCCATGGATTTAAATAAAATTTAAAACATAACGTCTTTTTACAATCATTTTATTTTTGCATTCAATCATTTGATTGAAACTTCAAATTTAGTTTCCTATAACCAACACAATAGATACTGTTTCAATATTATATAATGATCGAATTGGGCACCTCGAGGCGGTGTAATGGTTAGACAGCATGTCTTGCTAGATCAATTACGACTGAGTAGTGAGTTCGATTCTTACTGGGTGCCTCGGCCTTGTGCCACATCTAAGCTACGCTTAGAAAATCATTTTTGGGGCACTCGAGGCGGTGTCATGGTTAGCAAGCTTGGCTCGCTAGAACAATTACGACTGAGTATTGAGTTCGATCCTCACAAGGTGCCCCCTAATTTCAGCCTTGTGCCACATCTTAGCTACGCTTGGAAAATCACTATATAATGATCGAATTAATATGGCTACAGTCTTTCCACAAATTTTGTCTCTCTTGGACTAAAGAGGCATCACTTGATCCTATACAATAACTACAATTTCATTAATATGCAACTTTACAATTTATTTGAATTCTTGATAAAGTTGTTTATCCTATAATGAACAAACCGAAACAGCTCTATATCTTTCAGATTAGAAATTATTGAACATCTAATAATAAATATCCATTTATTATTATATATTCAATACTTTGTAATCACTATTTCAAAAACAAACTACAATTTTGGCAGCTTCTTCTAAACCCAGTCAACGACGAGTATTTCTGCTAGTAGATATATATATATATATATATATATATATATATATATATATATTGATAATGTTTCACCAAATAAACCGGGAATGTCTCAAGTTTATGGATTAATAAAATTTCGTCAAAGAGAATCGCTAGACATTTTTGGCGTGGAAAAGTTTGCTTAGAAGAACATGAATTGACAGAAATCTGAATATAAAAATCAGCAAAAAACGTAACTCGGCTTGGCAACATAATCTAGAATGTTTTTCTTAAAGATTTGATATTGATAAAACGTAAAACAGATGTGGAAATAAATCGGGTCACGAAAAACCATTTAATTCGCATCAAGAGAAAATTGCCGATTTCGTAACTTGGATGCATTTGTATCAAAAGGTTTTAAAAATGTACGTAAAAGCAACGAAACTAACAAGAAAAATGACATCGGAAGCAGGAAAGAATTAAGAAAAATAACTCCAATTATTTAAGGGCTTCTTGGTATTAATGATCTTAAAAAAAATCTTGAGTAATTTAAAAGCTGAATAATAATGATTATTCTTACAGTGAATTTGATTATTAGATTACAGCTATATCATGTTGAAATACAGGCTCTCGTCCGATCCCCGCAGTTAAGCAATGTCGAGACTGGTCAGTACCTAGAATATTTTTTTTTTGTTTTTTGTTTTTACTTCAGTAGTTAATAAGAAGCTTATCCAATATTTAGATGTAGAATCTACAAACTGGCAGTGTCTCCCCATACATGAAACCCAACACAAAATTAAGATATGTGAATGCTAAATCTAACCACCCTGTGAGTATAATAAAGCACATCCCTAAAGGAATAGAGTGCAGGTTATCTAGAAATTCCTCTTGTAAAATAATTTTCAAAGATAAAAAGAAATAGTATGAAAAGACTTTAAAAAAAAAAAAAAAAAAAAAGAAAAGAGGGGCGCAAAACTAAACAGGAATTTAAACGTCAAGTTAAACAAATGAAGAATAATTCAAAGAAAAAAATATTATTTGGTTTAACCCCACTTTTAATTTAGAGGTCAAATGTAAAATAGGAAAATATTTTTCAAATTTCTTAATAAATACTTCCCGAAAATTCCGAATTACACAAGATCTTTAATAAAAACAGTTAAATTAAGCTACAGCTGTACTACAAATTTGGAAACTATAATAAAAAGACAAAGTGCCAGGAATTTCAAAGATAATGTGTAGCAAGATACCGTTAACAGTGAAACATGTAAATGTAGAAATAAAAGTAGATGTCCACTAGATGGAGTTTGCAAAACTGAAGGTTTAATTTACAAAGCAGAAGTAAAAGATACAAATGGTCAGACCAAAATATACGTGGAGTGTACTGAAGACCGTTTCAAGAAGAGATGGTATAATCAAAAGTCATCATTCAAGCTAGAAAGACTTAGGAATTCAATCAGACTAGCCAGCAATATGTGCAAATTAAAAGAAAAATAACAAACATCCGATTGTAAACTGAGAAATATGAAAAAAAAAACCTTACAACATACATAGCGATATCTGCAATCGTTACCAGGAAGAAAAGTTAACAATAATATTTCCAGACCTGAAAAATCTTTTCAATGTCAGATCCAAAATAGTAATACGATACATACACACTAAAAACTTCCTTCTGAGTTCATACGAACCAAGATGAAAGTATGTATTTTTCATATAACCCCCTCCCTTTGATATAATTTAAATACCCTTGCTTTTCTCCTTCCCTTCTGTTAAACTTTACGCTGTGTCTTTATTTTTTAATAATAAAACGTTAGGATATTATTTAGCCAGAATCTCCTGAAGATATCGAAAGGTTGAAACCAAGGTAGCGTCATCAGCTGAGCTCCTAATTTTTTAAATTTAAAAGCTGTGTATACTCATTTTTTATTTTATTTATTCGTGAATTGAGCACTCATTAATATTAATGTTTCCTGTTCTAATTCAAATCTGACCAATAGCTTTTGTATAATATATATATATATATATATATATATATATATATATATATATATATATATATATATATATATTATATTAATGAATGTTTATTAAAAAATATAGACAAGTTTTGTCTATTTATTTTAAATTCCTTTCATATTGTCTGATAAGCTTTTTTAGGCGGACTGTCATTGTTGTTTCGTCCGTGTGTTGTTTGATATATTGAAATTGTCATCTTTCATAATGGCGAAAGCTTAGATTGGATTTAAACATGTATCAATATGGTGATTTCCTTTCGTCTTTCAATGATAATGTTATTAAGCTTATCAGACAATATGAAAGATACTTTCTTAAATTAAACAAAAGTTGCCTATATTATTTAATGAAACATGCATTAATGAAAAATTGCTGCCTAAATATACACAATATATATATATATATAGTGATTTTCGCCCTGTTTCTAAACCGAAAGAACACAGTAGATTGACACTGATCTAATTTCTCACATTACTACTACCCCTATCATGGTCTTACTTCTAAACGATCACTAACGGATATTTCCCCAGATTACTACCAATATCTGCCTGATTATCAAATTATCGAATAAGGCAACATGGTAAGATTTGACCTTCTGCAAACATTGATATAGTTAATAAGAAATTGGGAATTGCTTCTAAAACGAAAATCACGCCAAACATTTTCAATTCTAGCAAAGCAAAAAATGACGACCAAGTTATTATCACAAACAACAAAATTTAATATTTCAATAAAACAAAAAATATTCACAAAGTCCCTAAAGCTTAGCGTTTGACTGAATAAAAGATTTTGTCTGTGCTGAGTGGGAACGGCTGAAAGAAAGAGTATCTATGTAGCTCAGTACTACTTGGCGCACAGTCGAGATATTGGCGACTGTGCCCCCAAATAGGTTTTTCTGTAGAGGAGGGTGGTTAGATACCCAGTCGGATTAAAACAAGAAAAGAGGTAATTATTTTTTTCATGGGGTCAACAGCCATCAATCACGAGTTCGGTGATGTAGAATTACCTGGGTTAGCGACGTGACCGGGTGCGCGGTAAGCACTCCGGGAGTGTTAAACCACAGAGGCTCGTCCGGGTTCCTCTCTGCCCGAAGGCAGAGGTTTCTACTGCACAGCTGAAAAGATTTCACCTGGTATATTCAGCCCCCTCCCCCATGAGGGTTGCATGTGGCACAAGGCCTGGTTTAACGTTTGTTTTCCCGAACGAGACTCTGCCCTTCGGCGGAGCCTCGTCCGAGTTCCTCTCTGCCCGAAGGCAGAGAGTTCGACTGTGTAGCCGAAAAGATTTCAGCTGGTATATTTAGCTACATCCCCACGAGGGTTGCATGTGGCACAAGGCCGGTTTAACGTGGGTTCTCTGAGCCCGTAGGCTCGACCAAAAATATTCCTTTTTCGAACCTGTATAAACGGGTTCAGGGGCAGTCTACCTCCCCGAACGAGACTCTGGCAGAGAGTTCGACTGTGTAACCGAAAAGATTTCAGCTGGACTCTGTAGTACTTTGACTTACAGATACTTATAGCTAGTTACTACCTATAGTGTAGTCACTCATGGGGTGACAGGTTATTCCATTACATCATTTTAGTTTAAGCTTTTAAACCATGGTTTTAATAAAAAAAAAATTCCTGTTTTAAAGAGCCATATTACTTCAGAGCACAACTGAATCTTACAATGATTGTATTGTAATGTTCATACTCAACAAAGAGGCGGTGTACCGGGGACATCTGAAACAACTCTATCACTTTCATTAAGAGCATTTTTAAGTATCCACTGGATAATCCACATTCCCGATACAGAAGTCTTGGGTAAGAATGTGATAAGCATCGGCACACAAAATCACCGACATCAACTTTGTTGCGTGGATCACGTCATACGGTTTAGTGTTGACTGTATTCCGTTAGAAATACAGTTGCAGTGCGAGAAACTATCTTTTGGTCCCCGTCCACAGCATAAGTTGAAAAAAATGATTAAAATCTTTTGTCATTAATTCACTAGCAAATTGTGGAGCCTGCTGCGGAATGACATTTTTTTTTTTGTCTTTCTGGCTCCCGCTGTGAAAACGTTCATATCCGGTGTAGGCTCCTGTTATGGTCGACTACTCTGGTTTTTTCTAGTTCGAATGGCTGACTAAATTTTGCACTACGATAGATTACACATAAATAAAAATGATGCGGGGCTGACTCTTGTCGAAAGCTGATCCTCAATTACCGATCTGTGTTGTTTCATAGTGACCGTAGAATAAAGGTTAGGTCAGTTTTAATAGCAAACGATTATAATTATGATGAAAAAAATAAAGGTAAAAAAAGGTGTCTAATGATCAATAAGGAGTAACTTCTGTATCGTAAAAATCGAACCGATCAATACCTAGATGGATGACCACCTGAGAATACCAGGTGTTGTAAGCTTGAGAAAAACAGAATTATTGTTCTTATCATATAATAACAATATCCTATAATGTTACATTTCTTTGAAATGATAGGGAAATATGAATAAAATCATTGATAAAAACAATAGTTCTATTTTTCACTAAACTTCCATTTTTTGTTTTAAGACATGAATATTACAATTTGATAGGGGCAATATTTATCTTTAGTCAAATACATTTATACTAATTTCACTTTACTCAAATAAATGTATATTAATTTATCTTTAGTCAAATACATTTATTGTAATTTCACTTTACTCAAATAAATGTATATTAATTTATCTTTAGTCAAATATATTTATATTAATTTCACTTTACTCAAATAAATGTATATTAATTTATCTTTAGTCAAATACATTTATACTAATTTATACTAATAACATTTATACTAATTTTACTTTATTCAAACAAATGAACACCGATGTCTCTTTACTTCAATATTGCATACAAATTTATCTTTATTTATTGGATTACCGTCTCCTGGTGATAATCAAAGGCGGAGAGACATTGAATTACCGTCCGCTGACATTAATCACAAGCGGCGTGAGATTTGAAAGTCTCTTCCTTTTTCCCTTTTGACTTTGGCGGTCACAAGACATTCTCTTCTCGTTTTGTCGGCATGTAAGTACCTCAGAGACATATACAGAACGTTGCTTTGAACTCTTCACAACTTTAACGTCATTTGTCTTTTTGTAAAATGGCTGTTTAATATATTTATTAATACTTGTTTGTTTAAATTCCATGTTTTTGTTGATTATTTTTTTTTTGTTGTCTGGGCTCACATGAGTCCGCCAATATTGTTTGCGGGGCAAATGTGCCAAGAGCCATTAAATATTTACTGAAAAACGTTGACACTGCGCAACAAAATTGGCGATTTCCACAACAAAGTGGTGACCAACATGATGACATATATATTTAAAAAAAAGACATTTTGAAAAAGGATATTACATTCGTTCCAGGCATTTTGTTTTACATCTCAAAGCAACATGTGTAAAGATTTCTGATCGACTGCTATAACTACTATTTCCTATGCGATTTACGACCACTTCATGGCTGAATCCGTTTCCTTGACCAATTGATTAATGAGCCACTGTCTCACCCGCAGGAAGATTTTATTACAGCCACACAATATTTTGCTAGAGTGAGACGGCAACTTCAAAGACAAAGATATTGTTGTGGATTCCGGGATGGAATCCGGTCTCAAATGAATGACAAACACGGGAATGAAATATGGCAAATAAATGTATTGACGTAATAATACAAATGGTAATACGGTTAGTAGATCCAGAAATGCGGTTAGTAGCAATAATAATATATATACAGTCTGGGAAATTCAGTATCGAAGTATGACTTCCTTCCGAGTCTACGTGCTCGCAACTGTGACTCCTACAAAGCGGTTACCTCACACTCTTACTCTCTCTATTACTCTACCTCTCGGGTATTCACCGGCAGCAGTACAAATACACACTGGGCGAGTCCACTTGTATAAAAAGGGGTGGACCCCTTAACAGATATGATTCTTCTTACTCAATAGCATTAAACATGGAAGGACCGCCTGAAGCTTGCCTATCTTTACAGTTACCCCTCTTCAACTCACTGGATATACAGACATGGTCCGCTCAACTGCACACTATTTTTTTCGGCAAGAAGAGTGACTTCACAAAAGACAAAATTTGCTTACCTTGTTGAAAAAATTTCAACGGAGGTCGCCCGTGAAATTTTGGACTTGTTGAACGCAGTGCCTGGGGTGAATCAGTACGAAACGCTGGGACCAACTATCTTACACCAAACTGGTGAGTCCGAAGAAAAGAAGTTATCAAATCGATTTAGTAATGTATCCATCGAAAATAGTACACCTTCACAACTCCTGAGACACATGAGGGGTCTTCTTGAACTTTACACCTTGCCTGGGAATATTTTGCATCGACTATGGCCGAACAACTTGACCCAAATTGTAACCCCCTTGGTTGGAAGACTCTGACCTGAAGAAACTAGCAGGAACTGCTGGAAAGATTTGCGAAAACGTAGGCACACAACATGTTGCCGCAATCCAGAATCCGATTAATGCACATGTGAACCAAATCGAGCAACTTCAGTCAGTCAATTTTAACGAGCGAACGGAAACCATGTCAGTGAAATCTGGATAGCATGTCTCTTGTTATAACAAGCGACATTTCAGTTGAAAGAGATGCAGCAACCAAAACAACTCAATAACCCATAGACGCGACACGGAAATATATTGGTACCACCATAAATTTAGTATTAACGCTAAAAAGTGCACAAAACCCTGTGCATTTGTGCCACCTAACCAGGGAATCGTCTATTCCGACCTGTGATAACGACCACTGCGTTCGTATATTCAAAGAAAAGTCATCTATTCATGACTCATATCACGAATATGAATTTTTAGTCGACACAGGCGCCGAAAAAAAAAATTAACACTGTATGAAAAAAATTAACTCTGCATGAACTCCAAGCAGCTAACGGTACAAAAATTGACACATGGTAGAAAATCACTCACATTAAATTTTGTAAGATTTTCGTGGATTTTTATACAAGCAGACGTGAAAACACCAATGCTAGTAGCAAACTTTCTTATGTATTTCAACAAATCAGTGAACATGGCTACCAAGACACTGATAGACAACAAAACCCAACTAAAAAAAATGTGAAGAACTCCTTCCCGATATCTTTCAATGGATATCAGTTCCGCTCTACCGGACGATAAGATTTTTGCGAATTTCTTCATAAATTCCCGGGGATTTCAACCCCATTCAAACATACAGACGCAAGCACCACATTCAAACGACAAGCCCACTGACTTATTCTACCCTGCGGGGACTCAGACAGGCAAAATACAAAATTGCAAAGGAAGAATTTCAACACATGCTGCAGTTAGAAATAATTCAACGCGCCAACAGCCAGTGGTCATCACCGTTGCACATGATTTCATAATTTTCTGCTTGGCGCCCATGTTAAGATTTTCGACGACTAAATGTTTCAACAGTCTGAAATTGCTGCCATATACATTATTTCACTGTGGGATTACAGGCTATGCACTTTCACCACACTTGATTTAATCAAGGCGTACTATCAAAACCAAGTCGAAGAAAGTGATATACCCAAGATTGCTATCACCAATCCTTTTGGTTTATTAGAATTCACCAGGATACCGTTTGATTTAAGAAACGTCGCTTGGTCTTTTCAAAGGTTGATAGAAGAAGGGTCAAGAGGTTTATCTTTCACATTCGCACACACACCGACGACGTGCTAATAGCAAGCAAGAATATGAATGAACAACTGGGACATCTCCAACTTGTTTTTGAACGCCTACAGCATTTTGGATTAATAATTAACATCAATAAATGCACATTTGGTGTCGAAAAAAAAACCCTTCATTTTTAGAACATGATATAGATGAAACAGGGATATCACCTCACTTTAAGAAGATAGCAGCGATGTAAAATTTCAATACCACCTACAGCATCAGCGACAACAATAACAAAACAAAGAAATTGGTCGCACTGTACATTGGCCACGACATTTAATAACATGCATAACAAATCAGATTTTATAAGAATATCTTTTTCAATCTGGGCGAGGTATTTATTGGATTACCGCCTGCTGATGATAATCACATGTGCGAGATTTGAAAGTCTCTTCCTCGTTCATATTTTATTTTTTTTATAATAATTTCTTTTTATTCCAATACATTTATAGGTTTTTCAAAATATAAAAGAAAAATTAAACTGATAAAATCAAATGTAATATTTGATGAAATTTCCATTGTAAATGGATATACACATATTAAGAGTAACAGTGTCAGCAGAGAAAATAAATGTGGTAAGAGTGGATGTGTTAATAATAGTAATAAATTCGATAAAAAATAATTAATGACACTCTAATAATAGTTTGTATAAAGGTTGTTGTAGTTGTGGACAGAATAATTTTATCTTTCTATTGTTGTCTCCATGTAACATAAGTTAAAGGCACAACGATATTATTAATACAAACTATTCTTTTCTCAAGACTGAATAATACTAACTGCATAGACATTTTCCAAGTCGCTTACGCTAAATGTATCTCTCTGTTGTCATGGTTTTCTACAAAAATATTTTGAACACTGCATATGGCAGTTTTTAAAGCCACATTTAAAAAATGATTTTGCTTTAATAAAAAAGGAATAAAATAAATAACGCAAAGTTATTAACACCATTTTGAATGTTAATTATCTCCCTTGACAAATTAATGATAAACTGATCTGTGTGGAAAATGTTTTATTTTTTAATTATATTTTAATAGTCAGAAAGAAAAATAAAGGAAGAGAAAATTCCTTATATTTTTTAACTGTCTTATAAAAAATCGCCCAAAAGATTCAAATGAATAAACTTCAAGTAACTATCAAGCTAGGATCAAAGTGTAGTATCTGTTCTTGTTGTTGTTATGAAGGAATTTAGGTCCGGGGTAATTTCAACCCTGCGGTAGCATCTTCATTATGGCTCTATAGTTGTGGGGACTGGGCAATTTGTGGCCTTGGCCTGTATGTACTACACCTAACATAAACAAAAACAAAACAACAAACAACCTTGTTTAACATCTTACTTTCGTGGGGACGCTGGTAAATACCAACAAAATTTTAGACTCCGATCAAAGTGTAGTATCTGTTCTTAATGTAAGCTGTGACAAGCCTAGTTCGGGGGATTTCAATCCTGCAGCAGCACCTTCCTTTTTGTACCGAAGAAGAAGGTTTGATGGATACCGGCGCTAACGTGACAATTTTTGTCCTTGGCCTGTATCTAGAGTATTCCACATTAAACTGACCTTGTGTGACATTCTGCCGCTATGGGAAGGTGGGCAAACAGCAACAAGACTAAAAATAGATCAGTGTCTAAGACAATAATTGCAAGACATTTGTAACAGCTGGGGTTACCAATTGTAACGGACATCAGTTGAAAACTTTTAAAATGAATGCGCAACAAACTTGACGCTACAGGATTGTAATGGACGAAGTTGCCATGGGTCACCAGATTGTAGCTTGTTGCTGATGAGAATAAATGAATTCATCACATGGAGGATATATATATATATATATATATATATATATATATATATATATATATATAGAGAGAGAGAGAGAGAGAGAGAGAGAGAGAGAGAGAGATAAAGGCCAACATAGTTCACTAAAGAAGAGAAAGAGACAATTATATCTACGTGTGTACAGATAGATCAACAAATAAAAGGAAGAAACATAAACATTTATGCACTTAGCCGTTGTATGTGAGTGATGTTCACATGGACTGTTTGAAATTAAGTAGTGAGTTTACTACGTGGCTAAATCTCCCCAGTGGGGCAGACTAATCCGGTCTGCTACCCTACCGCATCCTGTTTCTGAGTGAGAATAAAGGCCAAGAGAAGTGGTTTATGTTCCTCCTTTTATACTTCTGAATAAAACAACAACTAACGGGTTTCCTGGCAGACAAGGTTGGATAATGTACAAAAATGTATTCAGACATACGTAGGTTTTATACATATATATATATAAATCAATATAGGTCAGACAAGGACAAAAAAATGATATTTATATGTTTATTTGTAGTGTGCCCATCTGTGTAAGATATATATATATATATATATATATATATATATATATATATATATATATAGAGAGAGAGAGAGAGAGAGAGGGGGGAACAACGAGTGCGCCATGAAGTTCAGTTGAAATTAAGAAGTTAGTTCAAGAGACTAAGTCTCCTCTGACGGGAAATGAAACCATCTTTTGGGTAAAGAGAGCAAAAAGAGTATTTCCCTTATATACAGCTCTATACAACATCACCTGACCATAACTTTACAGCTGGAGAAGAGACTTGAAGCAACAGAAATGTGGTTCTACAGAAAGAGGCTGAGAATACCACGAACTGAACACGTGTGCAATGACAAAGTTTTAAAGAAAGTCCAAAAAAAACTAACACTTATACATAGCATCAGAAAAAAACAAAACAGTTGAAATTTCTAGGTCACATAATGAGGATAGAAGGCTTGGAAAATTTAACACTCACAGGACATGTTTAAAGCGAGAGGGACAGAAAACATGCATAACTTGCCCAACGAGATTGTGTAAATGGTTAACAGAACAGGGATTGCGAGATATAGTAAAAAGACAAATATTACGGACAGAAAGTTGTGGAGAGCTATGATCGCTCACATCCTGAAGGAACACGGTATATAGAAGAGTAAGAATAAGATGACGACGGTCACCTGATAGCGAGAGTGTGACACTTTTACATCATATTTTATGCTGAAATAAACCCTGAGTAATAAAGAAATTAAATAAAGTCTAAAGAAGTTTTTCTTGAGTTTTTCGTGGTAAAATCATTCAGACGTTCATCAAAATTTGTTTGTCTAACTTTATCACTCTCAATGCATAGAATACTTATTGCATCCAAACTCTCTGGAGACGTCTTAATCTATTTGTAGGGATACAAAAAACGACTATCTTCCTTTGGTCGAGATCAACACACGTGACGGCCGCTTAGTGGCGTCACTTCATAGAGTGACGAAAAAATGGACAGTCGGTCAATTAACTGCCTTGAGCCAAGACAAACGAGTTGTTCGTTCTGCCTGGGCCAGCCAGGTACCACCTGGTTCAGGTTACAAGCCTATGACTCCGTTTTACTATGGAAATATATTTTCAGTAGATATAGAAATTATCTCCGGTGTTGGAATTTAATTTGAGAATAATATTTTACAAGTTTACATTCTCGCTATTTTTTCTATCCATACGCCAACCTCTTTTTACTTTCAAAACCGGCTCCCAAAGCCTTGATTCTTATCAGAGATAAAAAATGTATTTTCTGACTAACGAGAGAGCTGGAAAATATAAAAAGGAATTCCACCACCATTGTTCTTTCCATGGTGCCATAAGGTCTGGGGGAAAAGCTCACAGCTTGTTCACTCCAACCTCTTTTCATTACTTTCAAAACCGGCTCCCAGAGCCCTGATTCTTATCAAAGATAAGAATATATTTTCTAACCAATGAAGGGGCCAGGAAATTTGTTTAACAATTTTGGAGGGAAAAGTCCCCGATTCTTCTGAGCTCCCAAATCTCTATAAATTTGGCAGTGAGAATTCGACCACCGTCTGTGAGGTCGACGATAGAAAGCACAAGTCAACTTCAGAACCACTTTCAACCAAAGAACTACCTACTTAAGTTCTGTCGAGAGCGAACGTCGGCCCACAATTCAAGACCAATTCAAAGCTGCATCCCTTCACCACTCCTTCTGACGTGCCCACTAGACTTCTGTCGTCGACCTACGAACTCACTCAACTGTAAGATTCCTATATCTACCAACAATTTTCCTACTCTATAAGAACTGTGAGTGTTTCTAAACCTTAACAAAATTCTACTCGCTTAAAGAACTTTTTAGGCGCTCAGAGAAATATTTTGAACAAGCCTTTTTTCTGCTATGAACATTTTCTCTTCCCTTAAAGGACATTTTCTCTTTTCCCTTTCTTTCACTCTTGTCTTTATCCTTTACCCTTTTTTTCTGTATATGTAAATAAACACTTTCTTCTTTTATTGTTACACACCGAGCAGGAGTTTTTTCTTTATTCATCCGCGCCTAAAAGAGAGAGCTTGTCCGCTCTAATCTTGCTGTTTTTTACTTGCGTTTTGTCGCAATTTTTTAACCTCAACCTTTGGATGCGGGAAAGCCGGGACAGATTTCCCAGCACCGGCTGGCAGTCCTCGTGTAAGGAAAAAAACTCCATGACTCGCCGTTTTCCTGATTGTGAAATATGCCCTCGCTTGTGATATAGCAGATAAACCTGGCCCACTCAAATCTGTAATACTAAATATGTAGAAACACAGAAGAATCTCCGACAGCTCAAATTTTCGTTGGGAATTATTACAAGTGAGATCGTATCTTTTTGTTCAATTTTTCACACTGCTTGTTGTCTAGACATGTGTTATAGTTTCTCTGTGTGGGACGCGTGGAAATATGTGTATATCATTTTTTATATGACTTAGCGTTATAAAACTCTCTAAGAACGAAGCACGTTCTGTCATTGCTTTTCTTTCCTCTACTCCGTTAAAGCTGGTGTTGTTATATCATGGATATAATAATGCCAATAGAAATACAAACTGTGAGAATATTAATTTTTTTATATCTCACCGATTATCCGGTGACCACTACACGATATTATTAGTGTGCCCTTAACGGGCGATTTACCTGACGTGGTATGGTATTATTTTACCCCCATTATATTTAATATAAAAAAAAAATAGCCACCACCATTGCTTCTACATTAGATCAAAACATCTTTTTTTTCTTGTATATAGTTTAATAAAGGTCTGTATTAGACAGAGTGTTCGTTTATTGGTTTATGTCTTTGTCTTATATACAAATAAAACATCATGTTATGAGCACTACGAATTTAGATACGCTAGGAGAATACGTTATTGATCAAACCCTTTCGAAGCTAGAGATGTAGCAGAAGATGCAATGCCTGGGAAGAGTTTACAAACGAAGCAATAATATTCGGCCTTTTGGCGGGAGAATACACAAATCACTCTTGGCTATATATTCTTCTACTGACGTTTGTTGAATAAAAAATTAACTTTTGTGCAATACCGTGGCTCCTTTTTTATAGACTTACTTGGAATTTTGAAAATGCTCCAGAACGTTGCTGACACGTTGACAGGAGTTAATTCCTACCCATCAGAATACATACTCATCAAATAATTCTGGTCACAAACTTAAATCTTTTACAGTGGTATCATCTGTACCTATGTCTGCTCGAGCTTTTGTTTATGGCTATTGGCGTGTTGGCGATCAGAAGTATTACTTTGAAGTCGCTGTGGTGGCAAGTGAATATTTTGAGGCGAGTTAGTCTACTGATGTTTTGATTGCCGTTTTCGCTTTTTATTTGTTTTCAGAAGCCCCAGGCTTAGGAGTCTTGTACACTAGAGTCATCAGATTGGTTTATTTATTCGTTTTCTTTGATCACGTGTTGTGTTTTTTCACGTCCGATGCATCGGACCGGATTTAATGAAGACGATTTGAGATCCACTCCGGCTGTTTCCTCAGTACGATTGCCGACTTTCTTTATAATAACAAAGACTATTCCAGAGAATGGTGTTACTGGATCCTGCGGTGATAACGAGAAAAGTCCTGAACATATAAAAAGACTCGTTACTTTATCACCGGCGATAAGTATCTAATATGTAAATGCAAATGAACAACAACAACAACAATAATAATAATAATAATAATAATTGATTGGAAGTAAAACATGTACATATTTTGTTTTGGTGAATTAAAATGGGCTACAGTAAGCATTTCGTTGTGTGTCATTCATTCGTTCATGTTCATGTTGAATATTGCTACTACATCTAGTTTTGTGCTTCTGATATGCATTTGGAGATTCTCGATATAATACAAAGAAGAATCTGCAATGTTATTGCTCCTGACCTGGCATCTCGGCTTCAGTCCCTTTCCCACAGCCGTAACATAGCTTCCCTGTGCCTTTTCTATAAATACTTTCATATTTATGAAATTTCCTCTATGAATTTAAGCGCAATACCAGATTGGCATCAAGCTCTCATCATTTTACAGTTTAAATGGCCACATGGACGAGCGAGATTCTTTTCTTGCGGTTTTCACTTGTTGAACTCTCTCCCGGACTTCTTGCTTTCCAGTGAACTTTGATTTTCAGAAATTTAAATGCAATGACAATCGTTATTCATTGTCTTCTTAATTCTTGTACTTTTGTTGTTTTCTTTCCTTAATGGCGTTTCTTTTTCTCATATCCTCTAACACTCAGCAAACTCATTGCGCGGCTTTATTTATGATTAAAAAAAGAAAAGAAAATACCACAGAGCATAACCATTTGGAGTTGTATTAGGGTCTGATGTACTTGTTACTGACTGGGGTCAGTAGGGAGCATCATGGCCAGGTGACGAGAGGATTGTTTTTCTTTAACTTTGCAGTTAAGGTGAATTGGGGGTCAGATCTTGATACTTCGGAAAACCTTCAATCGGACGGACACCACCTGAGCAAACTGGGTTACTCGATCTAAAGTTTTATTTCTAACTGGGTCCCACCTGTAAGGTTATACACCCTCTTTAGTCTTTAACAAAACTTGTCACCATGTCGCACACATTTATTTGGCTATGATGCACGTGCTTTGTATATACCCTTCAGACACGTCATGATGGTATTTTGGGCTTTGTTGTGTATTAGGGCACCAATGATGATTTCAGGCTGATCTGCTGTCATCCAATAATAATAATAATAATAATAATAATAATTTTTTTTTTTTTTTGTCAGTGGAAAGTGTCATGACGCCATTTCTAACCTTAGGTCCCTTGGCGGGACACGGAAAGAAATATGTAAACGCCAGAAATCAAAAGAAAATAAAAATAATAATAATGATTTATACACTGCGTTTACGTGTGCAACACTTTTCACAAAAAGGGTACTCATAGGTTGAAGTGACGGAAAGCGATACCCCGAAACCCCGATACAGTATAACCCGGATATAAGAGAGTTGTCGGGACCGGAGAAGAAGTCTCTTATATCCGGGTTTCTCTTATATCCGGGTTTGGTCTGTTATATATACATTAACACAGGCTCTAATTTGGGACCAGAGAAAATCTCTCTTATATCTGGGTTTCTCTTATATCCGGGTCTCTTATATCCGGGTTACACTTTACTAGGAAAAGTTAAAGAAAGCGCCAATCCGCACGTAAAAATAATCATATTTTGACGGGTAATATGCCAATAACAATAAAACTAAAACAGATTAGGCGAGCAGTTGCTATTTGAAAAACAAACAAAACAAAAAACAATTTTAATATCGGATTATGACTTACAAAAAATGTTACAGTAAAAAAACAAAAAAATAATGAACACGATGATGATGATGATGATGATGATGATGATGATAAAAACTTGAAAATATAACATAATTAGTTTTAAGCAAAACGTATTGTAAAGAGATTCAGTAAACTTAATTTAAATTACTTGATTGATGAATGAAATGACGTAAAAAAACGTCTGTGTAAAAAGTAAAAACAATGGCATGTAAAAATGCCAAATATTTAAAATACTTTAACTTTAGTAACTAAAAAGTACTTTTATAAACTAAAGTTTTTTTTAGTTTAATTTATAAACAACAACAAAAGAAAAGAAAATGAATCAAAATTCAAAATTAAGTAAAAAAAGAAAAGAAAACTGCACACGCTTTTTTGCGCATTTCTTTTAGAAGGAAACGAAGCAACAAACAATGTCTCAGCAGTCCTCAAAGAACTTTCTGTTCGTATTTTAATTTTCTCTTGTCTGCTGAGTTAAGAAGTTTAACAGTTGCTTTTCCACATTGCTTATTTATCATGATTAGATTTTACGGTAAGTATATTTACCCAGTTTTCAAATGATAAAGCAAAGTTTATTTTGCATGCATCATATTTTGTGTTTCCTCATTTTGAAAACTTTATTTCATGACACTGACAGTAATTACTTCTCTCTTACAATTATTGCTCTATGACATGCCCGAATGAAAATATGCTAAAAGCAACTGTCAAAATTTATTTATATATTGCTACGAAAAGAAAAATTTTAAAACTAGAAATATATAATAAAACAATAAAATAACTTTTTTGTTCTAATTGTCAAGCTAACAAAAGGTTTCAAAATGTGTTTTTTTGTTGTTTGATAATTGTGTGTGCTTTAGCAAAAAGAAACAAAAACAAAAAAAACAAAAGAAAGAGAAATTAGTTATGTTTTGTTTAAAACTAAAAGGAATAATTTTTGGAATTAGAGAGTCAGAAAGTATTCATTGATAAAATATGAAAAAGAAAAGATAAAAATTTCGCCCTTTTCTTTATTGCAGTTGAAATTATCTTTGAATAAAAATGTCGGATTAAAAATGAATCCATTAATTAATTCTTTAAAGATATTATCTAAATACTTTCAGCCATTTCATCTCTAACGTAAGTCGATTATCTACATTTTATTAATCTTCAATAAATAACTAAATACGCCTGAATAACATTATTATTCACCATTTATGTTAAACATTTAGCCTGTCGGCCTCCTGTCTTAGTTTTTTGATTAACATCTTTTGATGGCACAAGGTAATATTTAATGAGCACCTAAGTGTTTAAACAAAACTATAAAAAAAAAGTTCACAAGTGATTCATGGTGGTAAGTGGTATTCCTTGGCAAACTCATCTCCTCAAATATCAATTTTTTAAAAAACAACCTTTTGATGAGACTTGTTGGCTATTATTATTATTCCTTCATCCTATGATGTTCATAAATGAGTTTGTAAAATCCAAGTTTAAATTGAATTAATAATAGTACTCTAAACACCCTCTATCACTTAGCATATTTTTTTAATTGTATGTAATGATCGTACAAGTTTATTTCTTATTGAGAATTAAAGTTAAAATTATATTGAGATGCAAAAAATCTCTTATTTAAAAAAAAGTTTTCCCCAAAAATGTAATATATTTATTTTTCTACCAATTTAAACGTGTGTATCATTATTTTTTTAATAAGTAGATTATATTTGATGTGTGATTAAAGTTTTAAACTATATTGGAACTTAGTATAAAAATTGTCTTTTTGATAACAATGCATCTGGGTGTGGAGGAAAATGTAAGTTTTTTTTTTAAAGATGGAATGTTCTTAAGGACAAAATGAATTTTTTTTTTTATATTTTTTAAAAAATTATTGAAATTCAGTTCATTGCTGATCCTGAGTGCTTCACAAAACTAACTTTTATTACTTTTACAAGATAAAAAAAGAATCAAATAATAATTTCCTGTAGCCACGTGGTAGTTTTGTTTAGTTTGCCCATGTAAATAAAATAAATATGCCATTTTAAAACATTTTAACAGCTGCTTTGAGCATTATCTATTAGGATTTCTAAATTAGTAAAACCGGCACGTACGCTTTTTAAATTATGGCATTTAGATTACTTTATGAAAATACAAATTAAAGGGAAATATACTTAGTTTTGGAAAAGGTTTTGGTAATCTAAACATGAAAAAATACAGTTATGGTTAATAATGGTGACTAGTTGCCGGTGACCACTGAAAAAGTTCCTTGGATTCTATAATATTAATTTTTTTTTCATAGTTTTTCTAAAGCTCAATAATTTGCATTTTTTAAAATTTATTTTAATTATACCATTCTTTATCGCACTTCATTTACCGGAAAACAATATTTTTTTTACAGAGAAGAAATTTGCTATGTTTTAAATTATTAGTATAACAGCGGTTAACTATAATTTTTTTTTTGTCTAAGTTTTTAATTTTTATTAATGTTGAAATTCAGGTGATATTTTTAAAAAGAAAGTTTAATTTGGGAATTTATTTTTTTAATTAGCTCTATGTAAAAAAAATAAATTCTCAAATCATTTCTGGTGATGGTGTTTAATAAGTTCTTAAGAAGATTTAATGAAAAATATTAAAAAATATAGTTAAAAATTCCTCCGATATGAGACTTACTTAGTCAAAAAAAAAAAAATAAATAAAAAAAAAAAAATTAAATTAACGGTCCAGCCCTAAAATGATAAGAAAACATTGATTTTTTTCGGAAACGTTGCATATGGCCTTGTAAAAATTTTTTTAACCTGTTTAAAAATAATATTCATATTTTGAAAGGAAAAATCCTCAACATTGACATAAAAAAATTAACATGTCGGTAGCACTACTAAAAATAAAAGTAAAACCGACTTAGTATTTTTACTTCATCAATATTCAATATAATCCAAACGAGGACAATGTTGGATTATTTATTTTTATTTTACTACTCTCTCTTCTTACAATGAAAATGCTTCATGCATTTCCTGATAGAAGATTTTTTTTTATTCAGTTTAGGCATAAAAGTTAGTTTTTTTGTGTGAAGTAATAATCAGGATTGATGAAATGAATTTTTCAATAAATTAAAAAAAAAGGATAATCAAAAATTAAAAACAATTTTTTCATATTTAATTTATAAATACTTTTTTTTTTTTTAATAATTAACTGATTATTTAACATCAACAGCTTTTGATGGCACAAGGTTTATGAGCACAGGACGAGCTCTAATTCGTGTTTTTCTTGGTGGCAAGTGGGCTTGCTCATCTCAAAAAAAAAAGAAAAAAAAAAAGCTACCTTATGACGAGACTCGTTGACCATTGCAAGCAACTGCTATGACAGAAACCTGGCATTCAAACATATACAATTCAATTGTGTTTTAGAATTTGAGACACACACACGCACACAGCTTCGAACGAATTTTAAATAAATGAAAGTTGAAATGGAAATAACACGCCCCAAAAGCGTAGGTTTAAATAAATAAAAATATAACCACATGTTCCGACACTACTGCTGATGATGTGATAAACGAAAACCTTGAAATAGATAAGAATACGATTAAAAGCATTTCTCTTGTTTGGATATTAAATTCTATGTCAAAATAACTAACACATTCATGCGTAATAAAGTCGATAAACCAAGCGTAAAATATAAAATAATGTATGTGAAAGAAGAAATATTTGTTAATTAATTAAGTGAAGTCTCTTTAATTTCTCAAGCCATTGTCATGGATTCGTCCTTGGAAAAACAGTTATGCATAAATAACTATGTACGCAAATACATTTATTTTTTATTTATTTTTCTAGACCATTCTTAAACCAAACATTTATTTACCTGTTCTATTTTCTTTTAGAATCTCTAAGATTAACTTTTTTTAAAATAAAAAAAAACATATTGATCAGCTAATTATGTTAATAAATAAAAATAGCTTCAATATGACGACTCCTAATTTAATTTCTTTCAGTACATCATGTTAAGCTTGTTTTGACATCAGACCACAAACATGGACACCCAGTGAGGATCAAACTCACTAAACAACAATAATAATGCTAAACTACATTATTAGCCCATTATTAACGTCGGGGCATCTTTTTAGTTTCAGTTGATCATCTTCTTACTGTGGTGGAAATTTTTAATTAAAAAATAATGTTAATGCCAATGGTTATGTGAACATTGTTGTCGGATAAAATCCTATTGTACGCTGTTGAGTTTTAAAAATAAAAGCTGTGATAAATTTTATTTAAGGTGAAGACATTTTTGCTTAAAGCCTATAATACAGCTTCGTTTTTAACCGGATTATTTTATTAGGCGGATACCAGTGGCCGGAGCAGGGCAAATAAGGATTGTGACGCCACGTCAAAACTACGACTTCGTATCATTCCGCTTAGTGTCGATCATAATGCAAGCGTTGTATGAAGATATTGTTTTTATCGATTTAGTTTTTTTAAATGAAAATAAAATGAAACAATTTCGTGGAAGTTTTTGTAAAAATTAGGAATTAATTAAAAAAAAAAATGAATCAGGTGATTAATGTTTGATTGGGTGGAGGACGTTCATCGGTTATTTTCGGTTTGTTTCGCCAGAGACCGAATTGCTTATCTAAAGTATTGAGAACTGGAGTGATGACGTAGTTAGGCGATTGTTGCCGAAGTATTCCGAAGGAGTATTTCTCGCTCGTTCCCGTCCCAGAAGAGTCGACAATTGGAATAATAAGCTAAGAGAAGGCCAAGGAGGAGAGACGCCATATTTGTAGTGACTTTATCGGACATATAACTTAAACAAAGAAATTAAACCAGGAATAAAAAAATGTCGCAAATTACCGATACGACAGGTTAGTCTCAAATTGCTTTGTTTGTGCGTCTTCATGATCCTTTTCCTTCTAATTGCCCCAGTAATGTCTTGAGTTTGTTCCAGTTTTGATATTACTCTGCCTATGTATGTGTACTCACTGTTTCCAAAAGAAGTTGATCGTGTTATTTATTCCCTTTTATTTATTTATTTTTCACAAACTTTCTTTCTTTTTTTTCTGGAGAAAATAAAATTCAAAACTAACTTGAATTTTAAAAAAATCCTGTTAGTTTAAACTTTCCGTCTCTATGCAGCTGATAAAATGTCCCCCACGACTTTGATGTTGAGAGCGCTCTGAATAAATTTGATGGTTTCTTTGTTTTCAAGTCATCGAATCTCTTAAAGATATGTTCTAATTTGAAATAAACTTGATCACAATTCAATCTCAGTGAAATCGTTTTCTTTAATATTTCGAAATGATTTACTTTTAAATCCAGGACGATGCTTGTTGTGTCATGAGACCTTCATCATGGTTTTCATGGTGATTGCTTTCATCCGAAGCTGATGAAGATATATTTTTATTTATGACGTTGAAAAGAAAATTAAGTCCGAGTGTAGATATCGATCAAATAATTTCTTTTAAGTATCAATTTAAATGGTAAAAGTTTGGTGATATTATTTGAAACATTGGTAATAATTTTTTTTTTTTTATGTTATTGTGATTTTTTTTCCCCCCATTATTGTCTTCTTGTTTGTCTTTCATAAATGATAATTATGAATGATCCTAAAATAAAGCTTATATTCATTTTGTTGATAACAGAAATTTTGGGATCTTAGATTCCTAAAAAAAGACACGTGTAGGCCTCGATAGATTTTTATATTAGTGTGATCATAACAAACAAAAAAGCTAATTTTTTATCTTGAATTTTCATGATGAACAAACCTGTTGTTAATAAATAAATAAATAAATATATAGGCTATATATATATATATATATATATATATGATTTTTATAAAAAAATTTTGTTTTGTTTAAGAATGGCGTTTTCTTCCGAGAGTTGTAGATTTTTATTAATAGATTTTATATTTTTCGTTTTTCTAAATATATTTTTCTTATAGTTAATAATTAAATTCATGGTTGATTGCTAACGTTGAATATTTTCAATTGGTTTTTATATTAATAATAGAAACATTTTCATTTTACATGATGATGAAACGATCTGGTTGCTCACAAAAAACCCCCAAAAAAACAAAAACAAGCAAAAAAAAATAAAAAAGGTCTCCATGACCCATAAATGCTGTCATATTTTTTTTTCTTTATAAATGATTTCCTTTTTTTGATTGCTGTTTTTTTTTTTTTTTTTTTTTAAGAAAAAAAAGAAAAAATCTAAAATTTTAGCTTTATTTTATCGATCAATTCGAAATGACCGTTTTAAAAATTATTTCTTATATATTTTGTTTATGCTTTTACCGAAAATGTCTTTATAGGTAGGCAAAGCAAATGTTTTTAATGTTTAAATTAAAATAGCTAAAAAAATAGTTTCGATTGATTGCAAATATCTACACAAAGTAAAAGAAAAATATTTACTTTGTTCGTTTGAGATCCTGTGAAAAACGGAAGTAATATAAGAAACTCCATCATAATAATAATAAGAAACAACCCCATAATAATAAGTTCAAGAGCGTCGTCGTCGTCGTTGTTGTTGAATTTATGAAGGCGAAAAATAGGAAGTTTCTGCCACACATTCAAATGTTGCGTAGTTGATCGTCGCTACAATCCCCTCCTCCTCCTATTCTACGGGGGTGGGGGAGCTTTCTTCTGTCTTTCAAGAATCTCTCCTCATGTTTTCCCATTGTTGGCGGTCGTACGTAAAAGCTAAAGACTCCACGAGGGTAACAGAGCAACAAAAAAATGCATCATTTATTTACCTTTTTTTCTTATCTCTTATTTTATTTCACTAAATTGGTCGAGAGTTGCTAGTAGAGAAAACAAATGAAATCCGTCAGTTTGTTCTCGCTTTGGGTGCGGCCAATGACATGACAACAAAGATCAAGACAATAATAAATGAGTTGTCATTTTTCTTTCTAGTTCGGTGACAGTTTCTTTAAAGTTAAATAAAATGTGCCTGAGAGCTGCTCTTTTTTCGTGCGAAGATAATGGAATTGTGATAAAGTGTTCAATTGCACTTTTGTTTTTTGTCAATGAGTAAATAATAGTCTTAAGATGGACAATTTGCAATGGCTGGTGAGGAGAGAGAAGCAAATGCGAGGTGAAAAAAAAAGGGGGGGGTCCCAGATTTTTTTTTTTTTTTTCCACTTATTTTTACCAGTGAGGGGAGTGGAAAAAGAACCCAACTCTCCCATCTTATTAAATATGCAATGTCTTTTTTTTCTTCTTCTTCCTCCTCCTCCTCCTCATTGCAGCAGTCGTTTTATCTTCGCTGCAATATGACGGTGACGTCCAAGTTAAATGAGAGAGTTTTAACTACCAAGTTCCAAGTAGTAGGATTTTATTTTTAAAAATAAAAGGCTGTAGCTTTTTGTTTTGTCTTTTTTTTTTTTTTTTTTTTTTTTTTTTTTCGTTCTGGAAAACGTTTGCTTTTTTTAAGAAAGTTTACTGACCAAAAATAATCTGGTGATCCCCTATCTCTCCCCCCCCCCCCGCTCTTCTTTTTGGTGATCATAATGTTGCTTGATTAATAAGCATCATCACGCCCGCCCGCCCCCGTAATTTCAGTGAGGATGCAAATATTATCATTTTTGTCACCTCGACACTTAGTTAACTTGTAATGGCAGTCAGCTTTGCCCGAGCAACAGTTTTTTTTTTTCTTCTTCAGTTTGTGAATTGGATTTCGAAAATAAATGCTTTTCTGCAGTTTCAAACATTGCTCTAAAAAATGCATTTATTAGCAAGGAATTAATAATAAAAAAAAGAAAGCTTCGATTAAAATCTAGCTATAATATTGCCTGTTTTCTGCAACTAGCTACAATTGGAAGAGACGGTACAGCACCATACAGCTTCTTTTCTTTTTTCTCTTCAATGTTTATGACGAGGTAATCCTTGCAGACGTGTGATACAATGATGTCCATAGCTAAGCCATTGACATGCTAGAGCTAGATTTTGGTCACCGTTGATTCTTGGTTTATTCAGTTGTAGTGATTTATCCATCAGGCTCCCACCCCCTAAAAAGGATTGGGATTAGTTTCAAATAACCCCTGGAATCTACAGTGAAGTGATGCATAATGTCCTTAATATTTGGTTTGTTGATTGTTTTGTAATTTTTTCTCTCCCATCGATGTTGTATTCTTGAATAAATAATCCCAATACAAGCATATGATACCTACCTCAAATTTATGATGGCGAGACACACCAATGAATGCATCGGTTTTTGTCTTAAACTCACTTGATTGACTTGATTCCTATCAATCTTCAATATTCCAGCAACAATGTTTTTTATTTTGTTTATGAAATTTTTATAACTATTTGAAAACCCGCCATACGTTAGTCTGAATTTTAAGCTAATTTCTACAGAAAGCATAGTAAAAAGATTATGGGTTGGAATAGTATATTTATTGAATCCTACTTTATTTAGAGATCATTCGGAATTTATTTACTTTATTTTTATTTATTTATTTTTTTTTACTGGCATTTATTTGTATTCGAAATGAAGAAATTTTGTAATCTTGAGTACATAACAGGCTTTTATGAATTTTTCTCTTCACCCACGTTTTCAATTTTAAGAGAATTCTTGATATGTGATATTTTTTTATGTAAATCTTTTTATCTCACATAAATTAATTGCAACAATAAACTAAACACAAACATAACTGAATTTAATTATATTTTATGAGGATGAATAAACATTTAGGAGTTTATGGGTTTTATTGATTTTCTGGTGGCCATTGTTCCTGTTACAAATGTAAACAACACAATTTTTTACTTATTTTGGATGATCAGAAAAAAATGTAGCTTTAGTTTCTGACTAGGAAATATTCAGCGAGGTGTCTACTTTATGCAGTTAAGGTAGACATCTAGCTATTTGGATAGTTTTTAGCCAAATCTTTATCCTTTTATTGCCATTTATAAAGATATGGTTTAGCTAACTTGACATACAAAGTAAGAGCCCATTTTACCTATATTGAACATTGAGTCACTTGCTAAAAATATAGGCTTTAGCAGGCAATATAAATGCAAGATGTATGCCTATTTTTCATAAACTATGTAAAAGTATTTGATAAGATATGATGCAAAACACTTATGAACTGTTAGGAAAATCTGATTTATTCAGAAAGGATATTAGAACCTTTACAGGGAACAAACTACCTGCATACGAATAGAAAATACACAAAAATAGAAAAGTGCATAAAACAACGATGTGTTTTTTCACTGGATTTATTTAAACCTATACAGCAAGGTAATTTTAAGAAACATAATTCCTACAAGGATTTATTATTGGTAGGCACCATCTTAAACATATACAGATGACACTTGACAGCAGACAGAACTGCAGAAACTTCTAGATAATTAAGAAAGGGCTCATTATTATCAATTGTAAAAAGACTATGATCATTCACAAGAGTGATGGCCCAAGATGTACACTACACAAATTGGAGATGTCAAAATAAAACAAGTACAAAAATTTAACTGTCTGGGGGAAAAATATGGAAGATGTGACACAAATCTGTAGGTAACATTGTAGTAGTGAAAGCTGCTTTCCAAAAACGGAACAAAATATTAAGAAACAATTGCTTGACTGTTCCTTTTCTGTGGTGGTGAATGCTGGACAATTTCTTTAGAAATGAAGAGGAGACTTTAGGCAACAGATGTGGCTATACAGAAGGATGCTGAGAATAACATGGATGAACATGTGAGCAACAAGGAAATTTTAAGGAAAATGGGAACAAAAGGGACACTTGTACTTAAGAATCTGAAAGAGACAGTTGAAATTTCAAACAAACTATTTTGTTTTAGATCTTGTGCCAGTGTGTCTCAGCAGTTATAAATTTGCAATAACTTGTTGCTATGTATAGTATGAATGTGTTCTATTAGTGTTTGAGCAGAATTTGTTAAATTTTTTTCAGGAAAAGTTTGTGAAAATAAGTTAGGTACCTCCACTAATTTGCTAAAAAAAGAGTATGCTATGATGAAAAAATGCCAAGAAGAAAAACGAAAGTACTTTTTTGGATTATTTAATTATATTTTTAAATCCTTTTCAGAACGTTCAAAATTTTGGTTAAAAATCTTTTTTCTTTTCCAACAGTGGATGGGCTATAAATTAGCATAGAAAATTTTAATGCCATTTTTGCACTGAAAGACATTGATTTGGAAATTCTTGCAAAAATCAAATTGTCAGATTTTCATGAAAGTTTTAGGACTTATTTATTCACAAATGAGTGAAATTATTTGAAAAATTTACTTAATACGTGTTATATACACCCCTCTTAATTTTATGAAGAATATAAATTTAGTGAGATAATTTTTAATGACTATAGTAGTTAAAAGCGGAACTCCTAGGAGAATTTAAATCAATTTTTTTTTGGGGGGGGACTTTGTCTTACTGAAGATCTGTTCTGAATTGTAAAATAAAAAATGCAATAAAACTAAGACATTATTTAATTAGATCAACTTTTAATTGCTTTTATAAATAAGATATATTAAGTGCACTATTGTCTTAAAAAAATTTTTTTGATGAATAATGAACTTTCATAGAATTTCAATGTTTTCTATTTTTTCTCTTTTTTTAATTTACAATTAATAAAGTTTTTAAATCTTTTAAAATTCCGTTTCAGTGGTGTAACAGTTAGGTAATATTAGGTAAAACTATATGTACTAATCATAAATCGTAAAGCCTGTTACAATTTATGAACACCATGTATTTTAAAAAGAATTTCTAGTTGTTTTGGTATGTGTATAAATGTGCTCATTTTTGTAGACAGGGATTTTATATACAACATTATCAGAAAATAAGAGGGATAAATGTAGTAAATTTAAATCCATAGCATCTAAAATTCAATAAAACAGAGTATGGACAATATTTTCCTAAATTTTTAAGATTGCTTAAAAATTATATAAAAGGCGCTCACATTCTTCAATTATTTTTTTTATGGGTACCCCACACCCGAACAATATTAGATAAATATCCGTCTGTCATCATGTTGCCAACACATTAAATAAACAACTACCAATGTTAAAAAAAAAAAATGCATTTTTGTGATATTTTAAAGTAAATAATGTTTCAAATCAGATTAATTATACTTTAAATCAGCCAATATTCCTCAAATGAAGCTTCAGAAAAGTATATTTTATTTTTCAAAGATTTTTTTTTTTTAATGAAGTGAATTATATTTCATTGACAGCTGGCTAATAATGGTGCTAAAATAAAAAAAATTTCAGCAATTTCAAAACTTCTTCAAATCAATTTAAATTAGTTTTGAGATACAGCAAAGTATTTTGCTTATTGGAAATACTAAATTTAATCTGTCAGCTTGAAATTAAAATAAAAACTTCAATAAAGATTTTTCATTTTTAAAAATGAAATCTAAAACTTAGGTATCGTGAATATATGATGGTACCTCATATTTTTTTTTATCTTAAGAATACAATTGTTTTTAATTAGCTTCATCTGTTTGTACTCTGTTCATTATTGTAAAAGATATTACCCATCTTAAAACTGAATGAATCTGAGGGGATTAAACGCAGAGATTTTTTTATAAAATTGATGCCATAATTTTTTCTTTTTACAAATTCAATGAACAACTTTAGGAATTCATTGTTACTTTCCTCATCTCCTCTTGACATTATGCATGCCAGATCAGAATTGGTCTGTATTAACCCTTTGAGCCATGACCCCCTGATGAATATGGGATATGCACTTTCATGTGGTAGCCATTATACTGTCCGCTTGGGTTCAAAAGGTTATGGTTGATGTAGTTTCCAAAGCATTACTTGAGATTTACATAAGACTGTCATTTTGTTCTAATACAAAATTTTTTTTTTTTAAATTACCTGAAAAAAAGGAATCCCTTTGGCCTATATAAAACAATTTTGTACTTTAAAGTGAAAAAATCTGTAAAGATGCATTAAGAAAATTTGCAAGTGCTAGTGGCAGGTAATTTATAAAATCAGCTTGTAGAATCCTCAACCAAAAGAAGTTTATAAGAAAATATTAACCTTCATTATTGAGAGAGCATAATAATACAGGAAGCTAATGAAGTAAACATTTAGAACCATATTTAATTACATGAAATAAAACTTAACCTGTATGATATATAGAATTAGGTTTGACTTGGTGGAGGTGGGGAGATTTTTAAAAAATTTTTTTTTTATGAAGTAATCTATCTCCAAGTAAAATCAAGTCATTTTTGGAAGAAAAAAAAGTTCATTTTTATTTTGTGCAAATTGAAACTCCGCCAGAATAAAATAAAATAAAAAATTCCCTTTAATTCGAAAGTTTAAAATTTTTTTTGACATATCACAAAATTATATACTACCAAACAAATCAACATTTTAATTTATTTTAAATGAATTTTAATTTTGTAAGGATAGTTTACATTACTTAAATCTGGTATATAATTGGTAAAGTTTTGATTACTTAGAGATGCAAGAAACTATTCTACTTGTTTTATTTTTATTAAAAAATTATTTTTGTCTCTTTTGTAATTCACTGTAGTAAGCATTACCTCAAGACTGATCTGCCTGTCTAAGTTCAGAAAGCAGAAATATGCAAGTGAATACATTTGGTGCTTGGTCTGGTTGCATTTTGTACAAATGATCCTGGAAAAGGCATAAATCCAACTCTTTTTCTCTCTATTTTTCTGATAAAGGTCAAATAAAACCTTGGGTCTTTAGCCTTTGGTGGCAGCTAGTCTTAGAGGAAGACTATTCTAAATTCAAAATTAGAGAAGGTAACAGGAAACCACTTTACTCTCTTTCCTACTGAAAAAAAAAATGGGATCTGTGAAGACACTTGGCATAAAAAGAAAATGAAAAACTGCTAAATTAAATTTAATTCAGATAAGATGAGCTCTGGAACAAATTTAGTTTTTGGCATTAAAATCTTTTTTTGTTTTCTAAAGAAGTTTAGTCTTCTAAATGTCCTGTGATGAATATAATGTTCACTTGTTAACACAACTTGTTTCACTTTTGTTTTTGATCCAAATGTCTCTGTTACCATTGTCTCCACCCCCACACATGATTTCTAACCAGTGTTATTAGATGAAAATCATGAATATTCAATATTTAAGTTTGATGAAGATTCATTTAATAATAATTTAAAATGTTTATTATTAATGGTAGTTTAATTTGATATTTACAGGATTGGCTGAATTGGCTCATAGAGAATATCAGGCTGGTGATTATGAACGAGCAGAATCACATTGCATGCAACTGTGGAGACAAGAGCCTGAAAATACTGGCGTGTTATTACTATTATCCTCCATCCATTTCCAGTGTAGACGCCTTGATAAGTAAGAATTTACTTTATTCTCTGAACTTTCTTTTCATTCTCCTTTCATTGCATTTCTTTAATTGCTAGAGAGAATTAATATTTCAGTTTCTAACATAATAAAAATGATCAGAGTAACTTAAAATTTGATATGTCTTGCTTTGTTGGTGCTTAATTTATAAATTTTTGCTATATGCACTTTTTTCTTTAAACATGGCTTAAATTTATCTTTTTAGAATTTTGTATCACTTATTTAAAGTTTGTGCTGCTGAGTACTTATTTTGATGTTTGGGATTGTTTTTTTTTTTTTTTTTTCTTTCTTTTTTTGTAATGTTAGTTTTAACAGAACTTTACCTTTTTGATTTTTCTGAATATTTTTCCATTTTCTAAAGATTTGTAAAGTAAAAATTTTGAATATTCATAAACATTTCTTAAATTTTTATTATTTTTGTTTTCAGATCTGCTTATTTCAGTCAATTAGCTATAAAACAAAACCCAATGTTGGCAGAGGCTTATTCAAATTTAGGAAATGTGTTTAAAGAAAGAGCTCAGCTACAGGAAGCCTTAGAAAATTATCGGCATGCTGTTCGATTAAAACCTGATTTTATTGACGGTTATATTAATTTGGCAGCAGCATTGGTCGCCGCTGGAGACATGGAGCAAGCAGTGCAGGCATATGTTACAGCATTACAGTATAACCCGGTAAGTGATAATTATTGAAATCATCTGCGGCAATTAGACAAAAGTGCTGAAGACGCTTCACGGAACACAAAAATAGCCTAATATTCCCTTCAAGCTCTGTACCTAGTGTAGTGTGATTGGTAGCAAGCTTACCTTGTTGCACTTGTTAACTGATGTTGGGAGGGTTTAATCCTGATGGAGTGACCCACTCAAGTGGCTCTGTGCCAGCTTCTCTTCATTACAACAATGTATAAATTCCAACACTTTCACATTCAATCATCTAGGGTTTTAAAATATTCATTTTTATTTATTTACTAGTCTAGAAGCTACCCTTTGAGCAGGCTTTAGGCTAGCTCGTGTGGAGGGCTTTTGGGCTTTCTGCCTTTTACATTCAGCATCCTATGTACATAGAAGTTATAAGAATTTAGAAATAATAAAATTATTTTACCATAATTTGGCATAATCTTTCCAAATGGATCTCTCTAGTTTGTTTACATTTATTTTGTGTGCAATTTTTATTTTCTTTTAAAATCACCATTCTTTATGATCCCTTCATCAAAAATCCCTCATAAAAGACATTAGGGAACCCAAACTATGTAATATTTCAAATATGTCAAAGTATAAGTGCTAGAAAAAGAAAAAAAAATGAGCAGTGTACCGTGCCCTGCTTAAGTTTTAATTATGGTTTAATTAGACAATATTAAATTCAATTGTGACAATAAGTAAAATTAAAGTTAAACCTTTAATAAAGAATTGTTTTCTAAACCTTTCACTTTGTTCAATATTTAAATTTAACTTTAAATGAGTTATTTAATTTTTAATCATGTATTAGTAGTTACTACCTGTTACTTCAGGTTGTTTATGATTCGCCGAGATTGAAAAACAGACAGATGGACACATTTACACTGCACTTTATTCTTATTGGTCTTTGTTCTGTTTTTGTTTTTTAAATTCAAAAATCAATTTGCTCTTTAAATTCTACATAATATAGCTTGATAATTGAGCAACAAGAAAGTTATAGTTTTCTTTGTAAGAGATGAGGCGGTTAAAAATAATGATTGCATTGTTAAGAAATTCAAGTAACCACATTTCATTTTATGTGTCACTTGTATTTGCTTAATTTTTTTTGTTTTCTACTTGCAGGATTTGTATTGTGTACGGAGTGACCTGGGTAACTTGCTGAAAGCGTTGGGGCGATTAGATGAAGCAAAGGTAAACTACATTGTTTCTGTTTCTCTTTCAGACTGCGCAGACTTTATTATTCAACTGGCATTCAACATTAGGCTTTCCTTTCGAACTCGTCAGTTCTCTTGCTCAACCTTGCCATTGAAACAGATTTAAAACTTGCCAGTCATTGAGACTATCTCGGAGCCATTAAACCATCCTTTGTCAAAGCTGTTTAATGAATAAGTTTTTATCTTCTGTCAGAAGACTGCAGTGTGGTCAGCTTGATTGTCCAGGGATGCCCCTGGATTCAGTTTACTCTTTCATTTTTAAAACAAAAATAGCAAGCCCTTTATTAAAATTATATTATTTTGAACATTTCTAAAAGAACAATGTTACTATATTCATCCAAAGTATTTTCATCTCCATCTAAATTGTAATATTTATTGAAGTTTGTTCTCTTTGTGCCTTTATCTTGATACATAATATATTTACCTGATATTTGGTTAGTTTTGGCAGAGAAATGTTTAATATCTCGTTGCAAATACAGCTTGTTTATATAGAAGTCTTTCTCTTTCTCAGAGACTGGCCATGACTATCTGATAATGTCTCGCTCAATGAAGATCTATATTCTAGTAGATTTTTTTTCTCTTGTATATGCTTTTAAAAATGAGATATGCTTCTTGGTTTCAACCTCAGTTATGCATCAGTTCATTTCCTGCACTGAGTCATAAATCTAAGCTTGCAGTTTTCTTACACTTGGGCTTTGCGCTTGATTATTTTCACTGACAGCTTCTTCAAAATATATTTTGTATCAAGATACAATGAGAAATTAAAAAGTAAGAGTTAGTTTACATTTAGAGTATGTTATTACCAGTCAATTTAATACTATCAAATATTTTTGTTTCTCTTTTTACTGGATTTTTAATGAACCTTGAATGTAAAACTTTATCAATGCACTAAGGATTTACAAGAAAAAAATTTAATATTTTCTAAAATAGCTTTATTTTTTCCATCAAATTTTTTCTCTTTCTGTTTTGTCCAGAAGGAGTACTTTGAACTTAGAGCCGGATTTCTTCAAGTTTGATCTTGGATATTCTGGATATTCTTAGAGGTCTTTCAACCTAGTAAAGTGTTATGTCTCTATGGCAGAGGCAAAGTGACACTGAAAAAAATTAACATTATTAATGCCAATGGTGTTTAATGCATTTCTTCAAGCTTAGCATTTGAAGTGTATGGTAAGTTTATTGTAAAATGATATTTAGAAAAAATTTCAATATATTAATTAAAGCTAAAACTAACATTTGAAATAGCTTAAGCCAAACTTAAATGAAGATCAGATTTAATATCTTCTTTCACACTGTGAGACTATGGAATTGTGTTCCTTTGCGATTTTTAACAAAGATTAAAATAGATCTCTTACTTTTTTCTCATTTTTGCACTTTGAGAGTTTGCTCTCATTAAAAATTACCAAAATGTTTTTAAAAGGCTTATGCTTTATCAGTGTGTGTCTGTATGTGTATATACAAACATAAACATACTTATTTATGTGTATGTATATGCATGTATATACTTTGTATGTCCCTAAAAGAATATTTGTATATACACACACATACTCTTCTGTGTTCTTGCATGTTTATCATGGTAATGATGAATTCTAGGAAAATTCAAAATGTCCAATTTTTTTCTCCCTGGGAATCTGCGACCACTCTGCAACCTTGAAATTTTGAGATTCACAGGAAGGAAGTTCAGGCTGGTGCTGCTCTCTTATACCCTGGTACATTTGATAACCTTCACTTCTGGATAATACATTGTGCATGCCTCTATATGTATGTATATGGATGCATTTCTTGGTGTATCTATATACATACATACCTTTTTAGTGCTTATGTAGATATTCTGAAGTTTCAGTTTTTCTTTTTTTTTTTTCTTCTTTTTTTTCTTCTATTCCCCTCCACTCAGCAAAAGATGCTTTCATAATGCGTATTTACACTATCGGAAAATTTTCTATTCCTTTGGTTATCAGTATTAGCAAAATATTTTGGTCTTTTCCTATGAAAATACAAAATGCATTCAAAATTGATAAAATGTTTTTATAAACATTTTTCAGGGTGTCTTTTATAGTTTGATAATTTAAGTGTAACTTTATTCAAATTTTTAAACATTTGAACTGAAGGGCTTTTTAAACTGGATTCCAAAATTTAAAAATAAAAAACCGGGGGTATCAAATATCCAGTGTGTGATTGTAAGGAGCCAGCCTTAACTTCCATCATTTGCTATCAAATGCCATGAAAGCTGAAACCTCCTGCCGGCTAACAGCGCCACCATTTAAAGATTACCTCGCAGGATGCAGATTGATGCCCAACTAGTCAATGGAGTGTGATCTCTTTGCATTGCAGTATTTGCTGTTAATATTGAGGGAGGAACACAGACTTGAGCTAGTCTTGTGTATACTGTCACAATGTTAGTCAGGATCAGTTGCTTTATATTCTCTTCTATTTAGGGAGCAGGGAATTATTAATAACCAATGGTTTTACTTTATACAGTACCACGTTTCTTTTTTTTTCTTTTTTTCATGCTCAAATTCCGCACACAAATAAAGAATGATTAATTTTTAAAGGATTACAGTAAGCATAACCTCCACCAGAATGACCAGAAACAAACTATTACTTTTTGAGAAACTAATGAGTGAAACAAGTAAAATGAATTAAATTCTATGATAATAATGTTGAAGGATGGATTTGTTAATATAATATTTAGGTTCTGTAATTTTATAGCATCTTTCAGCTGGAATCATTTTGGGGGTTGAAGCAACAGTTAAGATTAGTCTTAGATTTTGGAGGTATTCCTACTTTTCTCTTCACTACCCTCTTCCCCCCCCCCTCGTATCTTATTTTTTATTTTTATTTTTTGCAGCATAGTATTATTGCGTTAATCAAATATTGCTTTAAAATATTTTAAAATCATTTGTTAATATCATAAATGCTAGAATATGTGTGCATTGTATGAGTTTGTGTTAAATTGTGGGTATTGTTGTGATTTTTTTTTTTTTTTTTTTTTTTTCCTTGTAGAGAAAAAAAAAATGCATAAGAATTTCTTTTTCTTAGTTTTATCGGGGATCATTTTCTTTCTTTCCAAGTGAGTTCTGAATCCTGAATGTAGCAATACCATCCTGGCTACATTGTGCAGTATATCAATGAAGACAAAGGATTGTTTAACCGTCTCAGGGATGGATAGTTTGAAATTTGTATTTGTTGTGTGAATTTTTTCCTTTTTCGAAAAATCACAGAGGCAATATTTGTTGAATGAATAATGCTTCCAGTTGCAAGTGATGTATATTAAAATTTATTTCACTTTTCACTGATAACTCAATAAATTTGGTGGTGTGGGTTTTATTAGATTTGACGTTAGTGTTGCCCATTGACTTTGGTCAGTTGGTTTGAATGACACTGGATTTTAAGAAAAATATTTATTGCATCCCCAGGCAGTAAAAGCATATATTAACAATATTTTGATTATTGTTATATTAAAGGAAACCTTAAGATTGGAATTAAGGTCTAGAAAATCCTTCCTTATCAATAAGTCTCTCAATGGGCTTGTTTCTGTAAACCCTTTGGATTATTTTTATCTCTCCACCCTTCACCCATAATGCTTCGTTCATTTTGTCAAGGTTTGCATTGTCTTTTTTTTTTTTTTTTTTTGCACAGTGTGTTCTCTCAGTAGGCAGCCTAGTTTTAAACTAGGGTTTTCTTTGTAATCTATTGACCTGGTTTACTAAGTTGGTCCAATACTTTGGCCAATTAAATATCCTTTTTTAATTTCTTTATTATACATTTTTATTTTTCCTCCAAATAAGTTTTAATGATTAACCAGATTTTCTATTTCTCTTTTTTAAAATTTAGTCTCTATCACTCCTGAACTAAAAATGGAACTAAGTGTAATTGAATGACCATTTTGTTTTTCTTTAATACACCTCTTCATTTTAAAGTGTTAAACTTGTATGGTTTATTCCTTCTTTTAAGTTTAATTTTTGGCAAAGAAAAAGATTGACTTCACTATACAATGATAGTTGTATTTTCCAGTTAGATACTTAGAACTTCATTTTCACACAAATAATGGGATTTTAATTCCTATGCTGGTTGTTAATTTTTTTGATTCAGTTTACTATTTTTCTGCATGTAATCAAAAAAAATTTTTTTTCTCTTTTCTTTCTCCTACATTTGAAGAACTGTAAAATTTATGATTTAGAATTTTATTTAATTTTTACATTATTCCATTTTCTTTCTCTAGTTTTATTGTAGTTATTTGTATTATAAAAAGGTTGTATTCAGTGTCTTCATTTGAATAGAAATGAGTTACAGATTTAACTTACAAAGCATTTACAAGTTTATCTGACTTTTTTTGTATAAACTTCTGCTTTTTAGGTAATGGTCCGAGTTTTTCAGTTGCACTTTTTTTTTTTTTTTTATATGTGGAGGAAATCAGTGAAACTTTTAACCTTTTCTCAATGTATCTGAAAAGTAATTTTTAAGATTCATCATTTTAAACTGGAAGTAAGAGTCATTCAATAAGATTATTTGTGATTTTTATTTTTATTTTTGTCTTTCATCTTGAGTGCTAATTGTTCACTGTTGTCAACATATTCTATACCACTGAACACTAATGATCGTCTTTTTCGATTTCTACACAAGCAATGCAGGTGTGCTCACTGCTATCAAATAGTGTGCCCGCCTGGTCAGTCAGTCACTCGTGTCTCCTGGGTCAGTCACTAGCTGTGGGTCGGTCATCTTCTACCTACTTCCGGCCGAGCCTGGCCACGCCAGTGCAGGCTGCAGCAGCACCAGGACCAAAGGACAGACTCCTCCTAGTTGACTACTACAGCTGGTATGAATGAATACATTGGTATTAGTAGACATCTCTGAGGTGTGAGCTGAAGGTATTGTATACTTAAATGTGAGTCAATTTCAGTTGTAGTTCCGGCTGTTTGTCTCCTCTTCCTGCAGTGTAATGACATCTATTCAATCTTGATGGCAGGGTTTGTGATTTGGGGGAAGTTTGGATTGTTTACACTTTTGACTCATCAGTCATGTTTTGTCCTTTCTTTTTTTCTTTTAGTGTATATTATTGGATTGTCTTCCATTAAAAAAGAACATCATATATAGATTCCAAAACAAATCTTTTCTGACAGCTAAATTAATTTTAGCTGCATGTCTGGTCTTTTATTCTTACAGCAATTAAAAAAAAAAAAAAAAAAAAAGAATCTTTCATCTGAAAATTTTTTTTACGCTGGTTTCCTTCACATATAAAATTCTTCTGACTCTGATCACTAGGACTAGAAAATAAAGTACTTTTTTTCTAAAATCTAGGATTCAAGCAAACTTTTCTGCTTTTATTTTTTAAGTCTCAATATTTACTCGGACGTTTAAAGTATTTTTTTTTTTTTTTTTTTTCATTGGTACTTATTGAGGGCAAATTTCACTTGATTTTAGAAAAAAATCCCTTTTTGAAAATGGAAAAGAGTTTATGAAAAGACTAGAATATTTTTACAATTTTTATTTTTTTAAGAGTCTTTGATGTGTGACTTCAAAAGTAAACCTCGTTGGAAATGAAATTTACATCAGTTTAATTTAACATTTACACCAAATGTTTGATATTTATTTTCTCGCTTTACATTTTGGTTTTTATTTTTTCCTATTGATTTACTTGGGTTAAAATTTGAACTTTTTTTTTTTTTTTTATAGGTATTTAATCATTAGCCTTTTCATTTCTGATATTTTTGGCTTTTTTCCTATCTTATAAAAAAGAAATCTTTGATTTTTTTTTTTTTTTTTTTTTTTCTTCTTCTTCCTCAATTCATATGTTGTTTTTGATTCCTCATTCTGTAATTATGAGGAAAGCATTAAAACTTATGCTGTAAGTCAACATTTTTAGTAATTGCAAAGAATAATAATAAAAATGAAATCAAGTCATTGTTAACTTTTGACTGGATTTAATTGATCTATTGATTATCAACAACATCTCATTAATTTCTGCTACATTTAAACTGCATATTCAAATTAAAAGCAGTGTGCAGAATAATTGCAATTGATACTCTTTTTTTTTTTTCTTTTTCTAAAACATTAAGCCTATTTAAAGGCTCTTTGTTATTAATATCTTGAACATGATTATAACTCATAAAAGTGTGTTGTCTTAATGTCATAAATTGTTGAATAACTTAAATGTTTTTTTATTTTGGATCTGTATGTAATCATTGAGTATTTGGTTTCTATTTAGTTATTGCTTGTTATCCTTTAGTTGTGAATATCAGTCCTCTTATCTCAGATGACAGCTTTGCCACATGCCATTATACTGCAGCTGAAAGGAAATTGATATGCCCTAAAATACAAGAAAAAACAAAAAAAGACAAACCAGCAACAATAATTAATTATATCATTAAAAATACAAACAAAACAAAAGCAAAAAAAAAAAATTAATGGTGATCATAAAAAGGTTTTTTCATACATGCTTTTTTAATAATTTTTTTTTTTTTTAATAAAGTCATTTCTTCATAACATCACTAATTGCTCTAAAATTATTGCTAATTTTTCAGAATAATTGTTTTTTTCTTCAGTCGTGATTTTTTTTTTTTTTTTTTTTTTTTTTTTTCCCCTAATTTTGTAAGATCTTTTATTTTTATTTTCATTGATTCTTCATTATATTTCCATCAGTATTATTTTTTGTATGTTTTTACTATTGTCATTTCTTTTTTATTCCCCCAGCGCGCAGTGCACAGCGCGGACGCTCGCGGTCGCAGGCGATTTTTTTATAAATGCCATATTTCTTCACCTTTCTTCCTACTAAATAAAAGTTGTCTTATTTTTACATGGGGAACTAAGAGTCTTTGATTTTGAAGCCCTTTCTTTCCTTTCCCCCTCCTCAAATTTTATTTCATTGCTGTAACCAGTTTCAAAGAAACTTCTTGATGATTGTCAGGATCTCTAACTTGATATGTTGGAATTTATTTTCGTTTTGAAAGCGTTAATGAGAAATGATTTGATTATAGAGAAATATTTGAGCCACTCAAAAACAAAAAAAAATTACAATGACATTTTGGCTGCTGTAAGTCCCCACCCCCTCAATATTTGTACTCTGAGATTTTATGTTATATATCTAAAGGGTATCACTAAAGTCTGGATACATAGGCAAAAATACATGTTTTTAAGGAATGAAATTTTTAACAACATTTTATTGAATTGAAATATTAGCAAATAACATCTTTAATATGATTTCCATCATTTGTAATGCAGTCTGATCTGTTGTGCAAGATTCTTGTGAACTCTATGCAATAACTCTGTATTGGTGTCTTAGCACATTCACTCTTTATGCGTACAATCAAGTGTGTTGCGTCTGTGATTTCCATTGAGTACGTCTATTAGCATACTCCAGAAAAAGAAGTCGATTCTTTGTTTTGGCAAAACCATGTTTAATCTGTGGAGATACAAAAATATAGTTAATGAGATTTACTGTGTGTCCAGACTTTACGGACACTGTGTGTGTGTACAGGTATGCGCGTATGTATATATAAAAAAGTGTGTGTGCACGTGCATATTATATTTATATCTTTCCACATACATACCAGGTTTCAAAACTTTCCAGTTGTATTACCTTAGATTGTGTTTGGGTAAAATGAAACAAAACAAAAAAAAACATGTTAATTATTATTGATCTGTTGTTTAATTCATAGTGTAACTTTGTTGGTATTTTACTACTCAGAATGTATTAGTAATTTATTGGAAGTCAGCAAAATTTAATCAACTAAACCTGGTTTCAGACTTGAAACCTGGCTTAATAGAATCAAGAAATAGGATCTGATATTGTTGCTTTCATATTAGTCAGTATATGTGCTTGTCACTCTTTATATAAAGATTATTATGCCAGGAAATACCCCAGTCACTTTTGGTTCTTTATTTCACTGTTGACATGCAATCCTTGTCTGCATATTTGTGAAGAACTGCACTTGTAATTAGTTTAAACCATCATTCTTTTTAAACCTCAATTTATCCAATATGTTTTTTACCTACATTAAAACAATTTATTCTTTCTAGTTAAATAAATCAAATCATTTGCTTGTTTTCATGAGTATTATCAGCTGATTTTTATAGATGTTGAAATAAAAGCACCAGAATGATTCTGCTTCTTTATTCTGACATTTCTCTAATTATTTCAAAATCTCTTTTAATTATGTCCCTCTTCTCAAATTTGCTATTTAAAACTTATGACCTGAGAGTCCCCCATGAGATAATACAACTTGCTGAAAGAAGAGAAGTGAAAGCTAACTTTTTATTTCACCATGCAGACAGCTTTTCCATCCCTTTGACTGAGAGAAGAAGGAAAATGGCATTTCTGTTTTTGTTTTGTTTATTCACTATGTTATCAGTACAGGTCATCACTAATGTCTGGTTTGTAGAACCATAGTTTCTTTTGCAGCCTTTTATGCCAGAATGAAACAAAAACTTAAAGGAAAAACAAGTCTTGGCTTATTTCTCACCATTTATTAATTTCAGTTTATAATCAAAGAAAATTTGAAATTATTTTCCTACATAAATTGATATGCAGGTTGCATTTCTTGAATATTCTCAATCCAAATTTCAAGATATAAAATGACTATTCCATCTTTGTGAAAAATTTGGGAAACTTTGTTTTAAAAGTAATTGATTTTTCATTATTAAAACAATGAACAACTAAATGTTGGCAACTCCTTTCCTTTTCTTACTTTTCAATTTTTGACACCTTTATGCAAAAGCTAGGTTCGCAGAGAAAGCCTGATTCTAAAAGCCTACAGGCATGATCTGTGCTTAACAAGTGAACTTGGCACGCGTTTTAGTAATATGCGCGTTTTCTCCGATTAAGACGCTGGCGTTCTTGCGCTTTGACTTTTTGTCTTTTTTTCTTTTTCTTTTTTTTTTTTATATACTATGTTGCTTTTTGCTGCTATTTCTTCTATTACTATTATGATATTAATACTAGATGGTCTTGGCAAGATCTTAACATTTTCTTTGCTACACTTTAGGCTTGCTACCTGAAAGCTATTGAGACACAACCAAATTTTGCAGTGGCCTGGAGTAATCTGGGCTGTGTTTTCAATGCCCAAGGAGAAATCTGGTTAGCTATTCATCATTTTGATAAGGTCAGTACAGTTTTCATATCTGAAATTGTAGGAAATATTTGCCTTTCGGGAAATTTCTTGAAATATTTGAAGAAAATATGCAAATAGAATAATTAAGTTGATTTTCAGACAAATATTTTTAGTTTTCTGAAGTAGATAAAGAAATCCTTTAGTAAGTATGAAAATGAAAAAAATGTCCCAAATTAATTTTGAATCTGAATGTTCAGGATTTGATTACTATCTCTCTAAATAGCAACAAGTCAGCTTTATTTACAGTTTTGGTTCTAAAAGCAAATAATACTTGATAATTAGAGGCCAAGTTTTTTCAAGTAAATGAAGACAAAGCAATCTAAATACATCCTTTTATCACGCTGAATGTTCAGATATAGCTGTTGTATATGTATTCCTGACTTCAGGTATAATTGAAGTTTTTTTTTTTTTTGTGTGTGTGTGGTGAAAGCTTAAAACATATTTTGACTGCAAAGTAATTTAGAATGTGACATTTGTCTATTGATTTAAAAGAAAAAGTAGTTTAGCAAGTTTCCTTCTTCACCCCCTGATTCCTTTGTTTCTTTTATGATGGAAAAGTTTAATTTCTCACTTGCAATGACTTCTTAGTTTTTGAACATGTTGGCCAATAACTGGAAAAACTGCTTTATTTATCTCACCTCATTGACCTTGAGTGAATTAAACACTTTTTTTTTTCCAATCATCAGTCTTCTCTATTAAATTGCAATACAAAAAGAACCATGTTCTTGTATTTGAAAATAGTTAAAAAAAAAAAAAAAAAAAAAAAAAAAAAGGTGTGGAAAATCAGAATGTTATGTTTTATGTTTAATTCATTGTGATCTGTGAAAATAAATTTCTTGTATTAGTTGTTGATGCACCAATTCACTGGTAACTTCCTCAGGCCATACTGAGCATTTTTATTTTTTTCCTTGCTATTTCATTGTCTCTCTTGAAAGAAAGCTAAAATCAAAGATCATTTCTCATGGATATGAAAACTTTCTTTCATAGATTTTATATAGAAAGAAAAATAGCATTTTGATTCATTTCTAAAATGTGATCAAATATGAACTATAGGTTGAGTGTTATTTTACTAATGCTCGCCAAATCACAACTTTGTAATGTAGCCATCCTCCAAAACAATTACATTTATTTGAAATAGTTTGTGACATAATGTAAATCATTCAGTTTTGTGTGTGTGTGTGTGTATATATATATATATATATATATATATATAAATTTTTCTTTTTCTTTAGGATTATTTAAAGTTTGAAATTCTCCTGTTTCAGTATTACTATTTAACTTTTGAGTTAAAGTTAGAATCTTTTAAATTACTGATGCAAAACATCTCGTCTATTATCTTTATTTCTAGCTTTGTTATTCTTTTGTTTAGATTAATATACAAAAACATTCTACTCTACATATTGATTTGTATAGACTGAGTATATGAAGTATGTCTGCTGTGTCACTGATAGTCTCTTTAATTTCTTATAATCTTCCCTCAATATTGCCAGGATGGATACCTAGTTGAGTGGTTAGATCATTGGCATTCTGACCATGAGACCAGAGTTCAAATCTCATCACGTTTTATTTTCAGGGTGGTTAATTCTTTATAATAGTGGTATGAGGGTTACTAATCTCAGTGTGCCTGAAAAGTATACCATGGGTTGACCCAAATCCTTGTGAGTGAAATTGGGTAGACAAAACTGAAAGCTGTCGATAGTTGTGATAGGATGAAATCAGAAGTTCTCTTGACTGAAGGTTTAGGTGTATTATTAGCCTTGTTCAACTATTGATCATGACAGATTGTGCTTTTCTTCCAGAAGCTGTATCTAATGCCCGCTCAGTATAGTTGCAGTATAAACAGCAGGTTGGGTCTGTGAGTGTTGAAACACGTATGTTTTGACATCTGCAACAGGGACGAGCTGGCTCCCAGATGTGCACACTTGGAAATGAGCAGCCAGCCATTAAATAATTGTCATTAAATTTCTCTCGCATATACAGCATAGATATTTGTCTTGTTGAAAATGAGGACAAGATAAAGATGATAAAATTAATTCAAGTGAAACAAAAGATCTTGCCTTTTTTAAAAAAAGAAGAAAAAAATTTCAAATAGGTATTTGTCATTTGTATATTGCCTTCACTTTATTACATGATAATGATAGTAAAATTAGACCAAATGTATACTGGCAGCAATATTTGCAAAAGGTGAGTATCTATGGACTTTTGCATACAGGAAAAAATCTAATAGAAAACGCATAATGATTGAAAAAGCAGAAAACTATTAAAGAGCAGAATCATTCCTTTGTATATTTTACAAATTATACAAATTTCTCTGAATTTTCCAATAGTTTAGTCATTCAAATGTCAAAAATAAACTATTTGATGTTTTCTGAAGCAATATTTTAACTCCTGATTTTATGGATAAAATCTTAATTCTCTTTCAATTGATATTTTTAATCTAATTTTGTTAAGTTAAATTGCTGTAAGCAATAACTATTTTCAAGTTCTGTGAATTTTAATCACAATTTTCGCAATATTTAGTTTCTCTTTGAGACACCCTTGATAACAAGTAATGTTCAAAATCATGTGGCAATAGTTGATGATATTTTTGTTCTCAAATGCCTAAATGATATTCAGTATATGTTTTCATAGTTATAAACAAGTTACTTTGTTACAGTATGTTTTAACTTAGTTACTAACTTCATCATCCCAAAGATGGGCATGTTTGTGGAGTACATAAGACATGTATTTTGAGTTTAGAAAAGGCAATAGTGCAGAAATAACTTGAAAAGAGACTCTTAATATGAATGAAACTGCTGAATTTGGTTTTCAAAAGGATTAGCAAAGTAGATGTTCTATGAACAGATGATATCCTGGCTGAAATCGATAGAGGCGTTAATGGTTGCAGAAACTTAATTCAAATCGTTTAACAATTTACTGTCATGTGCAACAACTTAGAAAATGGATTTCCCTGATTTGACAGAATTCAACTGTAAAGCACCAATAGACGTGTGCTTTCAAGCTTGACATTTTTTTGACAGATTAGTGACAAGAATGTAAAGTAATACTGATAATTGTTAAATAAACTTAGTATGGTCCACTTTGGTGATGTTCTGGTGGTAAATGCATAACTTTGTCTGCTTTGATAGAAAAAAGTAAAACCCAGTTTAATTAACTGTAAACTCCATTAATTATCATACTGCATATTACTCTATATCCCAACAAAGATTCCATCTGAAAAGCTTGAAAACCTTAGTTTGGGAGAAAGACTGAAAGAAACTTCATCTGCAGTTTAGAGAACTTAAAGATGATTTCTTTGGCTAGCGACTAACTTAATTTTCTTTCAAACAAAGAGAGTAAATCTTTGGAAGAAAGTTAGCATTAATTATGGAATCACTGTGAATGAATAAATTCTAATTAAGCATTGGTTTTGATTATATTTTTTCTGACCTTAAATTTGGACATTACTTAAAGGATGACCTGACATTTATTATGTTTATGCCGCTTTGTCATGTAAAGCTGAATCTATGCATAATACAAGTTTTAATTGTGAAGCCTTTATATTTTTTTAGAGCAAGTTGTTACTTGTCAAAATATTCTATTGGTCTCTACCACAAAAGCAATTAATTAGGCAAGATCTTTTTGAGTAAGTTAACTAAAAAAAAGAAAAATTTATTCTTCAAATATAGTTTTAATGCAGATATGAGAAACTTTTTTTCATTATAAATGATTCGTGTAATGAATTTTAACCTTGTAATACCTTGCAATTTTAGAATATTGGAAGCTATTATTTCTACTTTATATTTGATTATCATGAATGTGATTAAAATGAAAATACTTAGAAAATATATAAATTTTAGAAATTATAAAACTTTAGATTTTGTGATTTTTAACTTTTTTTTTTTTTTATAAGGCTGTGGCACTTGACCCAAATTTCCTTGATGCCTATATCAATTTAGGAAATGTATTAAAAGAAGCACGAATCTTTGATAGGTAAGTAATATTTTGATATGATCAACGATTACAAAGTTTATTCACTCATCTTTTAACATGTAATTATATAACATTTCCCATTCTCAGGAGTTGATCTGTATAAATGTTATGCAGTTCTACAAGGAATACTGGTAAGAATAAATTTTGCAATTTTGGTCTGAGTTTTATAAAAGGGTTATTGTTTGTAGTAAAGTATTATGTTGATTATGGCACCATTATTGTTTTTTTTCTGTAAAGGATAGAATGTATTCTTAGTTTTTTAAAATAACTACCTCTCTCTTCACATTAAATACTGTCTGCTGCAACTTGACAATTGATGTCAATTTACTTAAAGCAAAAACTTTGCATTCATGTTAATTATGTAAATTATTTGTTTTATATAATAATGTGTATAAAAAAAAAAAAAAAGAAACTATAGTAGGAAAGACTTGACTGTCCCCTTTGTAGCTTTCTTCCGAGTTGGGCAACAGACCTGATAATGTTTACTGGAAATAGGGCTAAAACAGTTATAGAATATCAAATTGATTTCAAAGGTCTCATCAATGTCAAGGGTTTTTATTTGTGTATGCACTAGTAAATGACAGCATATTTGTATTTTGATGGCTTCGTCAGTATTTAGATTTTTTTTTCTTTCTTTGTAGGGCTGTAGCTGCCTATCTTAGAGCCCTAAATCTCAGTCCCAACCATGCAGTGGTACATGGCAATCTGGCCTGTGTTTATTATGAACAAGGGTAAGTAGTTTTTCACTTTGCTTAGCCACCTTTAACACTGAAAATGTAAGAGTCATTTGTGTTATGTATCTCAACAGACAAGTTAGTCACAGAATGGAGTAAAGGGAAGAACATAACTTGAGTTTGTATTTTGGTGCATGAAGCATTGCTAAGTGAAAAAAAAAATCATTGTTGACAAAGAAACTGTTTCTTTATATTTCTCTATCATTTGAAAATAAGTCTTGTTAATGCAAAGAATATACTGTGTGAATAATTATAATTTTTCAGTAATTGTTCCACTAAGATTTAGGGGAAATCTTTCCAAATTTAAGAAAGATACTGTTTGAAAAGAAATTAGTTTTTTTAGTGTTAACATTTTGTTAAATTTAGAAAGAATTTAAGCATTTTTGAAATTTATGCTGCATTTCACATTAGCCACTTCATTTTTTATTGATATTTAAAATAAATGCTTCAGAATGCCTGTTTACTGAAAGATTGCAACATCTATCTGCATAGGAGGAAAGCCAGTTCAGCCTTGCAGTATAAGCAAATGAAATGTTTAATTTTAATATCTCAAATTAGTAGCCACATTGCAAGTTTGCAGCTTTTAAAAATCAATTTGATGGGTTGATAAATGTTTAATGATCTTGCAGCCTGTAAAATGTAAAACAATGCTGAAAATTGTTCAGCAGGTACAACTGAACTGTGAAGTTTATTGAATATCCTAGTTGACTTTGAAGAGACTCTGATAAGGGCAATTTGAGAACCTGTATGAAATGAGACATCGGTCATTCTCAAACAATGAAATATTTAGGCATTTTGGTAGTACCAAAAAGCACAAGATGTTTGAGTGTCAAAACATGGAAGACCAATTTTTTGGCCTCCTTTTAAGATTTCTATAAGCAAATTGATTGATCTCCCTGAACCTTTCTTATTTTTTATTAACTGATGAATATCATGCTACTCTTAGTAGACCAAATGGCCATTGCAGAAACTAGGTAACTACTGGCAGAGGTGGTGTCATGTTTTCAGGGTGAGATTATAAGTTGTGGGCTTATGGTGAGTACCAAGTATTGAAGAACACAGTTCAAGCATAGTATGGATGATTTATATATAAAGATTCTCAGAAAGATGGATTTTCTAGAATGACAATGTTTTATCACACTTGTATGAGGGCGAGTCAAAAAGTAATGCAATTTGTATTCTTCTAGAAGAAATAAGGAATAGTCAAACATATTGTACATCAAGATGTAGCTATACATCACAGGTTCTCATTCTTACTTGTCAACATAATCACCATCTTTTTCAATGGTAGTGTTCCATTCGATTAATGATGGTAGGGGCACACTTGAATATCCAAGTAACTCAATAATGTTGTAAGCATTCCATAGTAAATTCTGAGATTGTGACAATTGATGGGCAGCCACTATGAGGCATGCCTGTTAAACTTGATATATTTCCAAATTCTTCTTGGTCTGTTGAATTCTCATTCAGACAAAATGCTCATCTCCACACATTGCTGTAGTCTAAGGCTTTATCTTTCTATATTTTTTAATCTTGTGTGAATGTTCATAAGAGTTTCTCCTTTGGCAACAAAAAACTCAGTTACTGCTCTTTGATTTTGATGAACTTCCAGTGGTCCAGACATTTTTCATACCAGCTCATTTATTCATAAATCTGAAAAGAAAAAAAGTAATTTGGTGTCAGGGGGTTTTGCAGACCCTCATGTTGGTGAAGCATTGCAGCATTATTAGTTTCTGCTGCATAAACCAATTGTTTTAGGTGACATTCAACTCCCCCCCCCCCACACACACACACACAAACAAAAAAAAAACAAAGGATTGAGGAGGTTGGGGGAATGTGCAGGCTATAGAACCAGTCCTCCCCTACCTATCCATCTCTCATGGTAGGTCAGCCACTCAAATGTGCTGGAGCCCCATCATGCATGAACTACATGCATCTTTGTATTATCAGAGGTACATCCTCTAGCAGGGCTGGAAGTGTATTCAAAATAAAGTCCCTGTAGACGTCTTCTGTAAGACATGCTGGGAGAGCGTATGAACATACCAGACAGTCACCTACAATTCCAGCCCATACATTAATTGTAAACTGATGCTGGTGTCTAGCCTGTATTGTACCATGGGGATTCTGATTCGTCCACAAATGTTGGTTTTGTAAATTTGTTATTTCATCTCTTCCAAATGTTGCTTCATTTGTAAGAAGACTGAAGAGACAAACAATGGCTCAGCAGTTTGTGCAATAAACCATCATCAAAGGTTCTCCCATGATGAGTGATCAGAGGGCGAAAGACCCGGCACACATTGCAAATTATACAAACACTGGAGCCGCTCTTGAATTACCCTCCATGCAGTACTATGAGGTCTATAACATGCTAGAGCCACTTGGTGTGTGCTGATACCTGTATTGTCTGTGACAGCCTGTAAAATGTGTTCTTTGTGGTTAGGTGTGTATTAGTGGATCTCGGTCTTCCTTGACCTATAGCAATTTGACTATAAACAGCAACAATGGTTGTATGATTTGGCTGTCTTTGGTCTGGAAACACATTCTGATGGGGCTGTGCTGCCCTGCATCCATTACCATTTGCGTGACTGTATGTAAAAATCATATCTGCCTGCTCACGATATGAATATCCTGCCATTGTTAAACAGAACACTTCTCGGTTAACTAACTACTACACACGATAAATGTTGAAGACAGACTAACCATAGATGTACATAAATGACAAATGTAACCTAGTTTATATGGCAACACAACACCATCTACTGTAAACTTTCTTTTAAACTCAACTCAAAAAAATGAAGGATTTGCAGACATATATTTATATGGACTTTTGTCCTTGTTTTGGTGTGAAGAACCTGTCCCCAAAGTTTGTAAAAGTATTTTTGATATACTTTGTGTTTGTGTATGGGTGAGAGAGAAAGATGTCCTGCATATTAAGAGTGACAAATATTTGTGTGTAAATTGTCTAATAATGTGAAATGTGTATATTGCTTTCTAAAATTAAAAAATTTGGGATTTCATTTAAAATTTTAATTCTTCAGAATAACTTGTTTCCATTTATTTTTGTAATTTGTGTTGTAATTATTGATATTCCCTCAATGTCTGGTCTGTCTTTCTTTTTTTTTTTTTTTTTTTTTTTTTTTTTTTTTTTTTCCTTGTTTTCTTCTCTTGTAGTTTAATTGACTTGGCCATTGATACATACAAGCGAGCAATTGAATTGCAACCTAACTTCCCAGATGCTTACTGCAACCTGGCCAATGCACTGAAGGAGAAGGGTAAAGTACGCAAGGTTAGAGTTTCTCAAAAGTTGCACGTTTCACTTCTATTGTTTGTGCTCTGTTCACATTTGGTCAGGCTATTGTCAACGATCAATTGAGATTGATGTTGACGGTATGCCTGGCTTTCAAGAAAAACATTTTTCAAAATATTGGTTTCATTTGAATTTATATTTTTTCATTTTTTATTTTTTTTTTTTTTTTTTTTTTTTATTTTTTATTTATTTATTTATTTATTTTTTTTCAATCGTACCTTTTGGTACCATTTTTATTTGGAAAGAAATAACAAAGTTTAAATAAATAGCCAGAAAAAGAGCAAGAACAATTCTGAAGTGACTGACTAATAATCCACTTAATAACTGACCATCTTAACTCTTTCACCCTGCCCCCTCCCCCTCTTTTTACTGTTGATGATGAACAACTAACTCTTAAGCATTTGCTTGTCATTGTTGCAGTTTTATAAAAGAAGAAATGGCTGGCATGCAAGTATCAGCTCTTGAGCTGAGGAATATCTAGTTGGGTGTATTTCATTTTTTCTATATTAAAAGTTTTTTCAGAACAGAATTACTTGTCTCAGCAGAAAAATTACCCTCTTCCCCCTGCAAAATATTTCATTGCTGATTTTTTTTTTCCTCCCTAAAGAAAGGAATCTTAACAGTTTAAGAAATGTTGCTTTATATCTTTAATTCAGGTAGGAGTTTATATAAAAAAAATAATTTAGCAGTATTTGCTTTATTTTTTAATCAATTAGAAAATGTGAAATTTTACCTTTTATGTTAGAATTTAAACCTTATCTGAAATTTTGGTTGCTTTTTAATTAGTTCTAATTGATTTGCTTGCAAATTATAGCCTTTTTTAATAAAAAAAAATTTATAACATTAATTTCTGCTTGTCAAAATTGTAAATATGTTTTTAGAAATTAATTCATAAATATCATGAAATCGCTAAAAAAAGAGCATAGCTTGATGAAAAGGACGCCATCCTTGCCGAAAACAAAATTTTATTGTCTAAATGCTTATTATTAAGAGGAAAGACCAAAGTTTTTTTTTAATTATTTTTTAGAATTTTTCCTTTTTAGAACATTCTAAATTTTGATTAAAAAAAAAAAAAAAAAAACCTTCTTTCTCTTTGTATCACCAGAACTAGTAAAATAACAGACAACTTTTTTTTTTTTTTTTTTTTTTTTATGACACACATTAATTTGAAAAATCTTGCAAAAATAAAAAAAATAATTCTCGATTAATGAAACTTTCAGGAACTATTCACAGATGATAGAAATAATTATAAATATGTTTTTTTTTTTTTTTGTTTTGTTTTTTTTTTTTATTAAAGTCATGGCAGAAATATTATTTTTTATATTTATTACACCCCTCCCCATAACTAATTTTATGAAATTCAATTGCATTGGGTTTAGTGATTACAATAGTTAAAAGCATAAGGCTTTGAGGAATGCAAATCATGTTTCTTTTTTTTTTTCTTTTCTTTAATTGGACTCCTCCCCCTTACCTGAAAATCAGCTCTGAAATGTAACATACAAAACTCAATAAAACAAAGATATTATTTAATTTCAAATGCTTTTATTTGCTTGCAAATTATAGCCTTTTTTTAATAAAAAAAAATTTATAACATTAATTTGGACAATATTTTCTGAAAGCAAAGTTTTTTCGATGAAAAATGAATTTTTAATACCATTATTTGTTATTTCTTAATTATAATAGATTTTTACATTTAAGTTGTTAAAATATTATAAAATTAGTTAAAAGCCGCATCGGGTTTCCTAAGTCTCCTTATGAGATAGATCTTTTTTTTAGTGCATTGTAATTTGTATTGTTTTGACTAATCAGAAGACCCGCAGTAATTAAGAAATGTAATTTTGTGTTTATAATCGGGCTGTAATTATAAAGTACGGAAGAATACAATTGAGTTGCGTTATTTGAGTTAAGCATTGTTCTCCACTGTTGAGGCCTTTACTTTTGCGAAACACGTGTGGAGAAGTTAATTTGATTTTTCAATTTCAACTGAGAAAGGTACCTACAAGTATCAGTATCATCTTATGAAATTTATATGATCTTATTTTTATATTAATCTCAGTTATGACATTTTTCCATAAATGAAATATCAAAATTAATAATAAAATGAATGGAAATACAAATAACACAGTAAAATGTAATAAATGTACATAAAATTATAGTATTTTATGTACACTTCTGATAAAATTTCATAAGAAAGGTACCTATAAATTAATTAATTTCGTATGAAATATGAAATTTTAATCTCTCTTAACAGTCTTATTTTAATTTCTTTATAGCATATTTTCCATAAAGCATATACAAATAAGTACAAAAAAAAAATCAGAGTGCTGAAAGTTTTCCTTAAAAATAACGAGGTAAATAATTTGTTCACTTAAATGTAAATTATTTCACTTTTCTCCTTCCGTAGAACAAATTATCCTCACGGAATCCGTCAATATGTCATTCATCACCTGTCAAGTGATGCGAAAGTTTATGACCGGCTTTGTTTTATTTTCACATTACATCTTTTCGGTGCAGAAGCAAAGTTAAGCTTGGTTCAAAATATTTTAAACATTATAATTTCTGATTTTCTTAAAATAAGTTTTGAAAAAATGATAATTGATATTTAAAAGAATTTCAAAGTGAGATTTCCAGTTTTTTTATAAAATGGAAAAAAAATGTTCAATTTTGCTGACTCAAAAAAACTTTTTTTTTTTTTTTCCTCACTGGTAGTATGACTCAGTTTCATACACAACACAATCTTCAGGTAATGAATTGAGACTGCCCATTACATAAGCTCTGTTATATTACATCAAGCACTATTTTATTAAAACCAGCACTCAATGTGTGAGATAGATATATATATATATATATACACACACACACACACACACACACACACACACAAAAGCTGCTCTATCAGGTGCTATTTAAGCTAGCTCCTGATTGTGAGCATTCACCATAATAGGTAGGGAGTAGTACATGTGATAGACAACAATAAACTACAAAGAACTCCTAAATTGATGGCTGCATTTAAGCATTGCATTAATATTTATACTTACCTTTTAAAAGATCAATGATTAATTTCTTTTTGCCACCACTTAATTTAAAGACAATTTGATGTATGCAGATCCTTATTTTATGTTCAAACAGTTCTTTTTATTTCATGGGCGATTTTTGTTGGATTTCGCAATTTGATTATTCCCAGATTTATTTCCAAATTATAAATATTATCATAAAAAAAATTTTTGCAAAAAAATCACTGAAAACAATCGCAATAATAAAAAGTTGGAAATCCAAAATTTCAGGATTGTGGATCTGGATTCGGCCTGGAATGTTTTTATTTTGCTATTTTAGGAGTAAAGTTGAAAAAGTATGACACACAGACATTTGCATTTATTATATAGATATATAATATGAAAGTTTCATTCAAAGCTCTTGTATAGTAATGAGTTTTATGAATCTTTTTTTTCTTCAGCTATACCAACTTGTGTGATTGTTTAGATTTTCATGTGAGCACTGACAACCACCAGCATATATTTTAGGCATGCTAACAGTTTTGTAGCAAATGTTGCTTTAGCTATTTAATTGAAATATTGTAATTTTTGCCTAATGACATGCTCTTAGTTTTATGATATAGTTAATTATTAATAGTAGGCATTTTATGAGGGGGTGGGGGTACAAAAAATAAAGATAGTATTCTCAATTGTTTACACAACACTGAACCTTTTTATTTTTGTCCATACACACACACACACACACACACACACACACACACAAACAAACAAACAAGTAGTCTTTGATTTTGCTATTTCATTAACTGAAAACAATATGTAAGCTTGTTGCATGATAAATGCAAAAAGTTTTGACAGATTAGTGTTACTACTATCAGAATCAAATAGTTTTGTTTATTTTGGTTAAAAGAAGCAATAACATTTGTCTATTATCTATGAAGATCTTTTTACAAATAATCTACCTAAATTGTACAAAGCCAGTATTTTCCTCCAACCATAGTATGATTGTTCAGATATGAGATATCCCTTGCCACAAAAACCAGTCAAAAAATAAATTAGTTATGATATGAACAAATGTTCAAATGTATAATACATGATATTTTTTTTTAATTAGATTGCTTTTTTTTTTTTTTTTTTTTATACATATATATAAAAAACTAAGTATAATTAATTATTAAAGAAAATAATTTCCTGGAGAATTAAAACTAATTAGTTTTAATTTTCCAGGAAATTATTTTCTTTGAATGGATGAAATTTATTTTCAGTCAAATGGCCTTTTAAGATTCCACAAGCTGTAGTATGGGCCTATCATTCCTGCCACTTACTATTAGGTTGTTCTTAATTAAAAATGTCTCCTTGGTTAGAAGCAGTTGTGATATTATTTAAGTCAGTGTCTTTGATTTAGAAATCAAGGTAAAATCATCCTGTATTATTTCCTTCTTCTCTATTAAATGAAGTATTCAGTTGAAATGTCCAAGTTGAATTCTATTAAGTGTTGATCACACATGAAAAAAAATTGATGTGTTCTTGGGATTTCTTTGAAAACAATAAAACTGCTGTATTTCATAGTAAATTATTTCTAGCATCAACACATGGGGTGGTAAGTCAACTGAAATTGTTAGTCTTACAGAATTTTGTGTCTACCAATATCATAATAGATCAATGGATTATCCTTCTGTCTTGGAATGTGGCTTAGAAAGAGTGGAAAGAGAATTGTTTCTCTTTCAGAATCTTTATTTTCTCAATGGGGCTTAGTGTATGTGTTTGTTTCAATTCTTCCTGGGATATACAATATTCTCTAATTCTTTCAAGTGCTACAAGGGGAGGTGCTAAAATTTTTTTGTCCTGACCAAGAAGATGCTAAAAAATTTCTGATATTTGGTCAGATTTTGAGAAGTGGGCTGGGCCAGGAACTTTTAGTCCTCTTGAATAAAGTTAATGAGAATTGAATTAACTTTTTATGCAATTTAATTGGATTTTTGGTCATGAGAGTCAATCTTGCCTTTGTCTGAGAATACTCACAATATAAATTCATTTTGAAATACAAAAAGAAACCTGGAATTTCCCCTACCATTACAATGTGTTGTTTATAATACATAACTTCAATAGAATGTAATTTTTTTTTTTTTTTTTTTTTTTTTATACTCTTGATCACACTAATTTTTCCCTTAAACTTTTGGTTTGCTTAATCCTCATTAGAAAATAGTGTAATTTATGATGTAAAAACAAGCCAGTTTTTTTTTTTTTGTTTAATTGTATGTATTTTGCAAGCTTAATGTCTCCTATCTCCCATGAACCCCACCCACAAACAAATCCTCTTTCCGTTTTGAATTTTCCCATCTTTGCATCAATATAATTTCAGGTTGCTGAAGCTGAAGAATGTTACAACACTGCACTTAAATTGTGTCCAACGCATGCAGACTCGCTGAACAACTTGGCTAATATCAAACGTGAACAGGGAAACACCGAGGAAGCTGTTCGTCTATATCTTAAGGCCTTGGAAGTAAGTCTTTTGAACGATTATTTTTAGAAATTATAATTAAACCTTAAATATTTGTTTATGCTGAAATATTTATAGACTTTAATTTTATTTTATTTTTTTAATTTTAAGTGCTATTCCACATTCTATTTAATTCTAATCATTAATCTAGTTAATTTTTTACATATTGTGAAATTTTTATGCTATGGGTGTTTTAATAGGAATTTGTGGTATGTGTTGGATTGAATGGTGATGAATGAGTAAATCGTAATGGATGAATGGCTCGTGAATCAGATAAGCTAGGTTTAGGATAGTCAGTAATGACCTGCCTTTTTCCCCTCCCTTTCCCTTTTGGCCTTATACCACATGAAATGTAATATTTCAAAATAAACATTCTATTTAATTCTAATCAAGTAAATAGGAGCATCTCTGCCATGAAAATATTTAATCTTTAAAAAAAAAAAAAAATCGTGTATTTGAGGGTCTATAAATGAAGACTGAAAATTATTCCTAGAAAACTATGGCAGCAATTAAAACTATTGTGGCACCTTCCAAATTAAGACCACTTCATTTCTATATAGACAAGTTCTTTATTGTTTAAGACTGAATAAATGAGTTGGATTTTCTGTTTCTATCAATTTTTTTTCTTCTTCTTTTTAAAGCTGTTTAACTCTTTGTAGTGAGTTTGATTTGAAGCACATCCTCATCTCCTCAGAGAGTGCCTGCTAAGTTGGAAAGACTCCAAAACCATCCCTGATGCCTGGCACATCCTAAGTAGAAAAGTGTCAAGGGAGTTTAGCAATTTTTGTTACCAATCCCTTGTATGCATAGGATTTCATTTTAAGCCTAACTTTGTGATATATTCCAATTGAGTGGAAATGTGGATGGATACTGTTTTTTTGCAATAACCTGGTGAATCTGTCATTGTAAATTATACACACACACACACACACACACACACACAAAAGAAAAATTCAATTGTCCTTGTCTGGAAAATTATGACATGACATCTTCAAGTGTTTGTTAATTGAAGAAGCAACCTAAACTGGAGAATGACTTAAATTATAGGGAATTAAATATTTCCATATGGAGTGAATCAACTGAAATAACCTGAAAAGCAAGCATGTATTGAGCAGACATTTATCTCTCTCTGGGGAGAGTTCCAAAGTATATCATTAGAAATGAGTAGAAGGTTTGAAAATGCAAAATAGTGTTATTTGTCCTTAATCTTTTATGATACCTTTTACATTTTGATTCTAGGCAAAAAATCTGTTAATCTTTATCCATCCTACAAGGGGTATTTTAATGTTCTTGATCTACTTCCCAAAATCTGTCCAAATGGTCAAACAAGTTCCCTTTTTTCTTTTTTTTTTTTTTTTTTAAGTGCTTCCTGGTTGAGGTGAACTTTTCAGTGTATATATTAAGTAAAAAAAAAAAAATAAATCTATTTCCATCTTAAGCTAATGATCTTAATGGATAGATAATAATGTATCTGATAGCTTTAAATCTATTTTGATTTGTATGGAACTTATAATTCTATAATATTGATCTTTTTCATTTCACAATAGATATAAAATATTTTATTTGGAAACTTTTAGACTTTCTTAATTCTTGATGCCATAGTAAAATTTGATTTGACTGAAAGCAATCTAAACTTTGTTTTTAGAGGGTTCTTTGATTTGTTAAAATATGGATATATCAGCCTAGTATGTTTAATTACTTTGATTTGAAATGTTTAGTAAATTATTTCATGTAATGTGTAAGTGTTAGAATAACTTAAAATGAGTGATGATAGCATTTGGACATCTGTAAGTTTATGATCATTTAAATAAATTTGTATTATCAATTGAAAATCATAAACTTTCCTTAATTTTTATTTGAAAGGTGTATCCAGAATTTGCAGTAGCTCACTCAAATCTTGCTAGCGTTTTACAACAGCAAGGCAAATTGCATGAAGCTTTGATGCATTACAAAGAGGCGATTCGGTGAGTCTGTTTACTCTGTTAATTGTTATGATGATGAATAAGGAAAGAAAGATGTTTTTGATAGCTATTTTTGATCAATTACTTTCAATTGAATTATTCACTATCTGTTTAATGCATGTTGATGGCCTTTTAAGGCAACAGGACTCTTATTCTTTATTTAGAACTGTAAAATATTTGTAAGGTCAGTGTCAATATAAACTGAAGTGCCAACAAAATTAGAGGCAACAATAATTTTAGAACTGGACTATATTTGTGTGGTATAATAAGTAAAGTGACAGTGTAGCTTTGGCAGTCATAGTATATAGACTGGTTTTAACACCATGTTTTCTTTGGTCAGTAGTAGATCAGTACTTTAATTTAAATCTGATTTCCTTTACAGTTCAGGGGTTTCTGTTCTTAATCCTAAAAGGTTTGACTTCTATTGAGCAACTGCAAACTAATCATTTTAAATATATATATATATATTTTTGTAATATATATATATATATATATATATGTTGTGCAGCTATCCTTTGTGTGGACTCATGTGACCTGTCAATTGGTAAATAAGACAGTGACTTTTAGGATAGTTAAATTTCTATATATTTGAAACCTGAACTTTTCTTGGCAAATCAAGCATAAGTGTTGTGTGTATTTGTGTTCTTTTTCTATTTTAGAATTTCTCCTACATTTGCTGATGCTTACTCTAACATGGGTAACACTTTGAAAGAAATGCAAGATATTCAAGGGGCACTCCAATGTTACACAAGAGCAATTCAGATCAATCCCGCTTTTGCTGATGCTCATAGTAATCTGGCATCTATCCATAAGGCAAGTTTCCTTCTCATTCTTTCCTTGTCAAATTTCTGAGATTTTTAGGCAATTTGTCAGCCACTAAATAAGTTGTAGTTTTACTTAGATACCAAGAGACAATAAACTTAATCTCTTGACTAGAAAATAAGGAAATCTCTCATGTTTTTATTTTTTTGCTAAATATTGTTCTAATTAGTAATTTTTTTCTAATGTTTCAGCAAAATGAATATCTGTTAAAAAAAATAAAATAAATTAAATACTTTGAAATTTTTCACCATTAAAATAATTTTTTTCTGAATTTTGTGATTTGAATTCATTAAAACAAATCAAGACAAAAAAAAGCAACTGGAAATATGAACATAAAAACTTCCCCCTCCCCACAGAAAAGGTCATAATCTGAATTATAGATAAATGAAAAGCAATTAATTTTTGTTACTTATTCCTTAATTTTATACTCTTGTCTCTTTAAAAAGGAACAAGAAATTTTTCATATGAATGTGTTTTCTAAAAATGAAGTGGGGTTGACCAATTTCTATGTTTAATCATTATATTTTTTACTGAAACTGTTGGACCAATATTTTATCTTACCATTTTCTTAAGTAAGTGGGTAAACTTTAAAAATTGCTTTATTTTTGTATTCTACTCTGAATTAATTTTCAAAATTGTTAAAAAAAAAAACAATTAAAACTGAATTTTAAGATGGTCTATGATCATTTAATATATTTTAATAAAAGGTGTTAAAAAAAAATCTTATTTTGATTTCTCAGGATTCTGGCAACATTCCTGAAGCAATTGCATCTTATAGAACAGCTCTGAAACTGAAACCAGATTTTCCTGATGCCTACTGTAACTTGGCCCATTGCTTACAGGTAAGTTTATAGCTCTTATTAATCACTTTTTGGTGATCTTTTTTTATTTTGTTGATGTTCATTTGGGAATATCTTTCTTTCAGATTGTTTGTGACTGGACAGATTATGATAACAGAATGAAGCGGTTGGTTCAGATTGTACAGGATCAGCTTGAAAAGAACAGGCTTCCGTCTGTGCATCCTCATCACAGTATGCTCTACCCCCTCTCTCATGCAGTAAGAAAAGCTATTGCTTCCAAGCATGCAAACCTCTGTCTAGAAAAGGTAACATTATTTTTTTCTCCTCACATATTCCAAGAAATTGAACATGTTTTCTCTCCATTTTATTACTTTGACATTTCATTTACATTGTCAGATTTTATAACTACTTTGTTTACAATAATAAAATTGGTATTAGCCAACTGATATTGGTGAAATTTACAGGATATACTTATATGATAAATATGTATTTCATATAATGTTTTCAGTAGAAATATTTGCAATAACTTATTTGGTGTGATATTAAGTATACAACTCCAGGATTGTTAATTATAAGTAGATTTTTATCATCATATAGTTATTTGATTTTTTTTTTTTTTTTCTCTTTAATTTTGGATTTAATAAAAGAGAAATAAGATAGTATGTATAATGTTTTTGAGTGATGAATAATTGTAAAAAAAAAAAAAAAAATGGAAAAATTTTTTTGAAAGGGGGAAAGAATAAAAAGATTTTAGATGGAACTGTAAATGGAAAGAAAACATTAAAAACTGGCTTGAAGATATAAAAGGCACCAAACTCTACCACCTCTAAGTAAAAATCATCAAAAGAAATGTATAAAATAGGTGAAGTTCATAAAAACAGATTTCCAAAAGCAGTGATTCTTTTTTTTTTTTTTTTCCTTCTCTCTATTGATGGTTGTCATCTACATTGGATGGAACTGATGGCTGGGTTAGGTCTTCTATTGAAATTGGTCAAAGACATAGGAGAGAGGAGGCTGAGTAATGTTTTCGATTAGTATTGTAGGTAGTAACTTATTGGTATCTTAAAAATTGATGTCATGATAAATGCAGTGAATTTTTGTAAGTTCTTGGATGAGACTTTTGAGTGATACAGGTTACAACCAAGAGGACCCAATTCATGCAAGACAATGTTCCTTCAAAGTTGACTATTGCCCACCTTGTTAGAAAAAGAAAAGTTTCAAAGACTAAATTAATGGCTCTCATTCTTATCAGCTAATCTAAGAGAAAAAAAAAAGCATGTGGTCCATCAATATTATGTTTTATTTGTAGCAATATGGTAATTTTCAACTTGGTTGTACTCGCAATGTTTTAGCCATTGCACTCTCCAACCTTCTTCAGGTGTCTGTTATTGTACTTGGTCATCATCTGGGAATTTTAAACTGACCCCTTTACTCAATACACTGTAGTAGAGTGTTTGCATTCTGCTTTAAATGTTTAGAGGAGATAACTCATATCAGTTAATACTTCTCAGTTCAAGAGACACTCAGATTAGTGTTGGAATATATCTGGTTCACTGGCAATTGTGAGCTCAATCCCTGGATTTGGTAGTGCCGAAAAGTTACATGCACTGAAGAAACAAACAAGCTGTACAAAGGTGAATCTTTTTGATTTATTTAAAAAAAAAAAAAAAGAAAAAAAAAGTGTTGTTGCTTTTAATTTGTATAATAAAAATAACCTCCAAACAAGTTATCAATGTTTTTGATAGGGATAGATATAAGTCAAGTTATCTGATATATTGGTTGTAAACATACAACCACAACCTGTTATCTTACATTGTTTTAGTTCTTGTTTGCATTAGTGTGTACAGAAATAGGGAAAGATCTGTTGTACATTCACAGTCGAATGAAATAATGTCATGGCAAGAAAAGAAAACATTGATCCTATTTCCAATATATCTGTTATTTATTCACACATTAACCTGGCATGGTCTGGAGGTATATATAAGTGACATGTGGTAGATAAGTTCTTTGCTACTACTGTCTTCTTTCATGACAGACTAATGGACATTATCTTTCCTTTGACGAGTAAGAACTTGAACTGATTCCCTAATTTCCCTCACAACACATGGTTTTCTGACTCTACATCACAATTGATAGTTTGTAATGGGTTTACTTGAACCACCTTGTCTTTGTGTGCCATAAGCCAATTCCAGTGGGGAAACCTATTGTGTTTTATGATCATATAAATATATCTTGAAACTTTTAACATAAGTTGTTTAAATTTCAATTTTATTGTGAAAAAAATTACTTAAATGTTCACTGTCTTTCAGCAGTAATTAATTTAAAAAGAAATTCCTTTGCAAGATTATTTCCGAGTTTTACATTCTGCTGTTTTAGCAAATAAATTTGACTGTTGAAAACCTTTTAAAATAATTTTCAATTCTGCTAGTTGTGCATAGTGACTATCATATTTCTATTTTCATGAATTTAATATCTTCAAGCTTAAACAGATTTCTCGATGCGTGCATGTAGATTTACTTGGGATTAAATTGTAAAACCTTAAACAGTTTTGCACTAAGAATATAAAATTTAAAATCTGTCACCGTTTAATTTTTTTCTTGTGTCTTGTGTACATACAGACCATTGTCAGTTTTAGCTGTGAATGTTAGCAACTTGTAAATATTTGTAGATTTAGAGCTGTATAAACACTATAAAACAAATGGCAGAATAAATCTAGTATATATTGTGAATGTCTCTTGTGATTTTTTTTTTTTTTTTTTTTTTTTTTTTTGTGACCATTTGAATAAGTTTACATTCTTTTCTCTTTTTGTAATCCTGATCTGATTCAAACTGTTTTGACTAGTAACTGTTGTTTCTTGATTTTATTTGTGTTTATGTATTGATGATCTTCTAATTGGATTTGCTTTTTAGATCAATGTACTCCACAAACCTCCTTACCAGCATTCCAAGAGCTTATCCAGTGATGGACGATTGCGCATTGGTTATGTTAGTTCGGACTTTGGAAATCATCCAACGTCACATTTAATGCAGAGTGTGCCTGGAATGCATGAACGGGCTAAAGTAGAAGTAAGTTCATTTAATGCTTTTTGCCAAATTTACATCCCCCCCCCCTTTTAAACATCCATGCTAATTTCTTATTAAGATGTCATTTTATGTTCGATTCTATGATACTCTGGAATCTAATTGGATAGATTTCAGTATTTTAAATTCTAAATTTTAAAATTTTTTCTTTTTTTTTTCTTTTTTATTGAAAAGTATTTTGTGATTGAACTTCTTGATTGAAATGGCATTTTTAAAAATTAAAATGAAAATATTTTATATTTTTTAAAGATATTTTGTTACTCTTTGAGTCCTGATGATGGTACTACGTTCCGTGCGAAGATTGGGCGAGAGGCTGAGCATTTTGTTGATTTATCGCAAGTAAGGGTTTCTGTTTTTGAACATTGCTGGTTTATCTTTAAAATTGGAGAAAGGTACACTGAGTCTGACAGCGTTGACTAGTAAAAGAAAATTCTAAATACTCTAGTGTAATATTAATAAAACGCTGTCCATAAATTGAGGAAATATCTTTTGTGCTTCATAACTTTGTCAGACTTTGAGATTAAATTGATTACATTTCACAAAATCAGTGTTTTTTGTTCTCTTTGTATGGAAACCTGATTTTGTTTATAGTAAAAGCTTTAAACTTGCCAGTCATTTCATAAAGTCATGTAATATAAATCTTGAAGAATTTGCTTATTTTCATTAGTCATTTGTGTCCATGACACGAAGATTACTTCTTCCAAGTATTTAATATTTTCTCTTCATTACAATCTAGATGCCCTTTTTAAATATTTCAGATTCCATGCAATGGCAAAGCTGCAGATCGTATATATGCAGATGGTATTCATATTCTCATTAATATGAATGGTTATACAAAAGGGGCTCGCAATGAACTGTTTGCTCTTCATCCTGCTCCCATCCAGGTTAGTAAAGTTTTTTTTTTTTTTTTTTCTCTCTCTCTCTCTCTCTCTCTCTCTTTCCACATGTTATTCTAAGATAGTGCAGAGAGAGAAAATGTCCATAAATTTTATCTTGATATGGTTCACATTTTTTCTTTTAAAAAAAATAAATAATAAAAATGTGAAAATTCTTGTGATAATTTCTGAACACAATTGTTGCTAATTTTCCTCTTCAAAATGTCACCCATAAATATTGAGATACCATAAGTTTTTATCATGATTGTTTGGGTACTTATTTTTGATAAAATTGTAATTAAACAGATATCAAATCTAATAAACAAAATGTTTAAAGAGATCAAAAAATAAGCATATTGTCACTTTATCAGATATTTTTAATATAGATCAATTTATTTTATAGGTATCCACTTGAAATATTATTTGAAGTACTAAAAATATCAGATTAAAAATAAATCCATTAATTCGGTAGGAATTAATGCTTTGTTTACGTTTCTGATATGAAATTGAGCAGTTACAGACTTTTGACAAAGTCTAAACAAGGGGACATGCATTCCTCAAAGAGGAAAATAAAATTTTGCTGGTCTATGATTCTCTTTGTGACTGAGCAGTCTAATGTATGTCAGATCACACTGGCTTCTCTCATAAAAGGAAGCACAGGTTCGAACTCCGCTGGAGAACACCTTTATGTTCTCGTGTGTAGCCCAGTAAAAAGTATACATATATACTCTTGAAATATGTTTTTTTTTTTTTTATCAAAAACTGTATACAAAAAAATACAAATAACTGTCAAAAGTTGATAGTATTAAAAATAAATTAGTTTTTTTTTTTTTTTCTCTCTCTCATAGCATGTTGTGATGCTAAATGTGATTGCCAAAAATTGTTGAAACTTGATGTTGCTATTAAAGAAATGACTTTAGAAAATTCTGAGTATGGTTAAAAATATTCTGGAATACCCTTGTGTATACTGCAGAAAAGAAATGTTTTAAAAATAAAACTCAAAATATATTAACAAAAATTTTGTATAAGAAAGGAAAAGTATGTATGTATGTATGCAGTCATTTGATAAAATGTTGTGCCATGGCAACCATTTTCTTTTGAAGCATTATCAAAATCTATTTTTAATCTTGAAAAAGTTTCATTTGAAATTAAACTAGAAAGATTAATGAAGTTTGGAAATTGGCACACAAGATTTGCATTAAGATAATTTTGTTGAGCATTTCTAATTTAGTTTGTTCAAATACCAATTTATCCTTTGTTTTATTTTCTGTTAAAACCATGTTCTATTTATTTCTCATAAAGACCATATTCATCGTTGTTTTCATTTGCTATCAATCTTATCAATTTTTCTTTTTGACTGTTCCCTCCCGCACCCTGCCCTCCATTGTTAAATATGAAATGAATTAACATTTTGTTTTATGACTATGAAGAAATAGACACATTTGTATTAATTGTAATACAAATTATGTATTTTATATTTTAGGTAATGTGGTTGGGCTATCCTGGAACAAGTGGTGCTCCTTTTATGGATTATATCATCACTGATGCTGTGACATCACCATTAGACTTAGCTGACCAGTATTCAGAGAAATTGGCTTATATGCCAAACACTTTTTTCATTGGTGACCATCGGCACATGTTCCAGCATTTGGTTGAAAGGGTATTTATTGAGACTAAGGATGGCCATGTAGCAGACAATATTCAAATTATCAATGGCACAAACTTGGAGCCATTAAAATCAGCAGCAGAAATTAAGAGGGATGAGAATGAGGTAAAGTCTACTTTCATTTTATTTATTGGTTCATTATATACCACCGACATCACATTAAGATAAATGTTATTAGTTTTCAAGATTCAATATTATTTTTTTCAAAACGTTTTTCGTGTGATACTTTGTTTACAATATGTAGGTGGACTGAAAAGTTCTTTGCCCAATTAAGAAGAGAATGATTGAAAGCCATCAAACATATATGCTATTTTATGTATTCACTCTGCACATTTCTCAAGTTTCTTCTGAAAAGAAAAAAGATATACATTATCATTTGTGGCAATAGAAATTTGGGAGTTTAGAAGTGGGTAAAAAATTCCATAAGATACTGAATGGTGCAATGGAGGCTGATTGTTTGGGAATCACATAAAAATCATGACAGGAGAAAAAGTAGATATTGAGAAAATTTAGGTGTTGTTTTGACTAAACCATTTGAACTGTTGAGATGATTTTAGGTCAGACCAGATTGACAGGTAGATCTATAGGAAATATTTTTTTTGGGGGGGGAAGGTGAATGAGATCTTGGAGTTATTGCAGGTGTGTAAATATGTGGTTTTGTTGATGTAATGAGAAGGAATTCCTCTTTTCTTGTCATGTGCTAATTTTTGGTCAGTAGGATCAATTAGTCCAGGATATCAGAAAGGGAAACATCTCCTTTTTGGCCCATGTGATTAGGTGAGCCAATTGGATTGAATTACTTGAGGGTGGAGTTATTAAAAAAAAAAAAAAAAAAAAAAATTCCATATATTCCAGTGAGCAGTCGCAGTAAAGATAATTTAAAAGAGTAGGAGGGCTGAAGTTGTTGAGAGAAAACTCCTGAAGGCATGATCGGTTATACCAGCCATTGTCTTGTTTTTTCCAAAGAAGAATCCATAAAAATCTGCAATTTCTCTTGCTGTTGAAATAGAACTTTTGTCCTGTGATTCAGTAAACTGCCATTTGGACTGGAGATGTTTTGACTGTGATGATGAGGTATCTCTTCATACTTAAATAATCACAACCTAGAATGGAGTATCAAAATTATAATTGGCTGCCATGATCAGGATTGACCTGAAGAGGGTCACAAAATTGAATGACTGTAAGTCAAGACCAATGATTGCCTTGGAAAGTATCATGCACTGATATGCTGTTTTGCTGCTGTTATAACCACTGAATCATTAGAATTACTTCTTTCCCATTTCAAGCTCCTTTTAAGATTTGGAATCTGAAACTGGTGTTTCATATTAGTAGTCTGCAGTAACTGTTTGTCTCTTGTGGAGAAGTTATTAAAATACTTTCCTTATTCCCAAAAGCCATGATCAAGACCTTTCTTGCTGTGTTCTGGAATACCACATCTCATTCTGAAGGAGCATGTATTTCTTTCTCGAGAACATCATGTTTAGTGATTGCATGTGTGTGTCCTTGGAATTATTTCCTTCTGACCTCTACATTGAATCCGTGACCTTTCAAAATATCTTTGTTGGCACTCACATCTCTCACACGGTGCTTTGAAAACTTTGCTTGTTCCTTCCTAGTTAATGATTCCCACAAGCTAATAATTTCTATACTCTGATAATATTTAAAGGAGCATAGTATGTGTGCAGATTTCTTCAACAACTGCTTGGGGTGTTACACACACAATTCTTGGTGACTGGAATTGTAGTTTAGTAACTACAGAGAATGTCACTTTGTTGTGGCTTATGGATGCCTTGAACCCACTTTCTGTGCAACATATTAGTCACCATTTGTTTTGCCAATCTAATCTTAGTATTCTAATATGTCTTCCTGTTTAAAATAAAAATTGAGCAGAGCCCTCAACTTTCCACATACAACATCCACTCTCTCTCTCAGTAAATTTGAATAACCATAGTTAACTGGTTCAATTTCCATTTACTTGTTTGTAATCTGCTCTTTGCAAACAGATTGGAAACCCCCTCCAGACTGAAAATGAAGAAACTAAACCCAATGGTACCGACCTATCCAATTCAATTGATAGTCCTGTCACCACAGTTATGCAGAGTATGATCAAGACGGGTATCGCCTCCACATGTATCAATGGAGTTATTGTTCAGAATGGATTAACTTCTAACCAAGTGAGTTTTCTTTTACTTTCCTCTTTTTATTGAATTGGACTTGTACAAGAAAAATATATTTTATATGTAAGTCGTTTGTTTTCCTGCTTGGTCTTCAGCTCCTCACATGATGCATAATTTTTTATTTGTTGTTTTTTTTAATATATATATATATATAAGACCAACAACAAAGCTGCTACAGGTGAGGAGGTACCGGAGAACATCATGCTGACTGCGCGCTCCCAGTATGGCTTACCAGAAGATGCTGTTGTTTATTGTAACTTCAACCAGTTGTATAAGATTGACCCATCCACACTGGATATGTGGTTAGAAATCTTGAAGAATGTTTCTAACAGTGTCCTCTGGCTGTTGCGATTTCCTGCAGTTGGGGAACCCAACATCATTCAGGCTGCTACGAACCGAGGACTTATCGCTGGACGAATCATATTTTCTCATGTTGCTCCTAAGGTAAAGCATTTTTTTCCCTGCCCCAACCCTTTGTCTCGTTGCTTTTTATTTTGTTACTTGAATAATTATTTACAGAAATTCTGTATGGATTGACACTAGAATTTATGACCAGAGACTAGGTTTATTTTTTGTCGATCTGTGTAATAGCTTTTCTGGTTAAAAATTTATAACCTTTTTTAACCCCAAATTTTGTTGCACTTCATTACAAATTATTACCAGATTGAAAGTTAATCTTTCTTTGAAGATTCAAACAGGAGTTATTTTCTTGTTTGTTTGGAAATTTAACACTATCACTATTTAAATTGAGAATAATTACAATTGTACTCTAATAATCTTTCCTTTCATGATTAGTTTAAAAACATTTCTTTTGTTTTATATAAACTAGAAACTACATTGCTGGAATTTAACTGTTTTTTTTTTTTGGGGGGTAACATTAATTGGCATTTTTTTTCCTGAGAACTACTCTGTAACATGTTTTTTTTTTTTTTTTTTTTTTTTTGTTGTTGTTGTTGTTTTAAAAATGTTTTGCTACATGTCTATAAAAACAAAGTTAGATAGTATAATTGGAAATGTTAAGACCAAATTATGTGAATCTTAGCCTGGTTTATATAATAAGTGACATAACTAATTACATTTGTTGTTTTGGTGTAATTCATATCTATCAGGCTGAATATTTGTTCCTCAAAATATTGTTTAGTTTAAAAGGAATGAATTGGATTTTCTCTTAGATAAGCTAGAAGCCTTTGAATAAAACGTTTGAACAAATCATTATTCCAAGCAATAGGCTGAGTTCAGATTAGAAAAGTCAATCTGAATTAATCATTTTATCAAAACACTTGAAAATAAATTTCCATATAAGATCTGGGAAATCCAATCAAAACAGAAACTTTGCACTATATTAAGATGTTATAATTGTTGTTGACAGAATTTTGTTTTTCTTTTTTAAATCCTTCAGGAGGAACATGTACGCCGTGGTCAGCTTGCTGATATATGTTTAGATACACCTCTTTGTAATGGACACACCACTGGTATGGATGTTTTGTGGGCAGGAACACCAATGGTCACTTTACCTGGTAATTATAATTTAAAAATAAAGAAAAAAAATTAATGTTAATGATATGTTGTTTTCAATATTGGTAAATGTGAATTTGATGTTCCAATAACTTCCAAATAAAAGAAATACTTTTGCTTCCATTTTATCAACTTGACATTTTTTAATTATTTTCTTTCTCTCTTTTTAAAAACAGTACCTTTCTATTACTAATACCATTGAGTTTTGTGTTTTTCTGTTGATTGCTTTGTATTGTCTTGTAGGTGAAACCCTTGCTTCCAGAGTGGCTGCTTCACAGCTGCACACATTAGGATGTCCGGAGTTAGTTGCCAAATCTCGGGAAGATTATGTAAATATAGCTGTGCGTTTAGGAACTGACCAAGATTAGTAAGTATTTATTGTCTGATTTGTTATAAACCTTGTCACTTTTGCTGCTTTCATTCAGTTTGTATATGAATGATCCTTTTTTTTTTTTTCTTTCTTTTTTCCATGACTTGTTCATTCTTTATTCTACTGTTTTCTTCACAATAAGTTTTCATACACGCAACAAAGTGACTTGAAATAACTGTTAATGTTTTTTAATTTAAATTTTATAGTTCACATGAATAGTGATATGTCTGATTTACCAACATGTAGTTTATAGTGTGTGTGTGAAAATATTATTTATTTATAAATCATGCTTTTAACTTTGATTATTTCAGTTTGAAATCTGTCCGGGCAAAAGTGTGGAAAGCTAGAACTACCAGTCCTCTTTTCAATACAAAATTGTATGCTAGTCACCTTGAGAAACTCTACCTGCGCATGTGGGACAGATATGAACATGGTCTGTCTCCAGATCACTTAACTGAACCTTGGAGTTGAACCTCTCTTGCTGCTGGCTCTGCAGCAACCAAAGGCAAGCAGCCACACCTCTTAATCTCAAAACCCAACCAACATTAACTCTTGACAAAGCAATTCTGGCTCTGTGAACATTTAACAGAGTAAACCAAGCAACAACACTACCACCACCAATAACAACAACAACAGTGTATGGATTCTTCTCTTCCTTCTTAAAATCTCATTTACAGAGGATGTCATGAATTTGTCAGCTGGCCGTGCAGCTCAGTTTTCTTCTCTGCTGTTTGACATTACACCAACATCGACAGAATTGAAACTGGCTAAAAGGAAAATGGGCACCAAATCCAATCTCATTTATTTGGACACTTGCTGCTGCTGCTGCTGCAAATCATGTGGCCTTCGTATTTAATATATATATATATATATATATACACACACACACACAGACACACACATATATTTTTGGAATATATATCTACATGTAGACACATAGATACACACACATACAAACAACAGGTTGCAACTAACGGGTCAATGATATGTCCATGTTTTATTTGTCCTTTCACTGAGTTTTGCCTTTTTTTGACTTTTGGGTCTTATTTCCTCCTAGGAACAGTAATGCTCTAGCACCATTTATTGATAGTTACTGCTGTTTGACACTCACTCCATTGCTACCCTCCTTCCTCTTTGTTCTTCAGTTAGAGGCAATTCTTGACAATACTTTATTTCAAAATGTAAATATGTTTCAAGAAAGTTACATGAATTAGTAAAAGGAATAAAAGCAAAAACAAAAGTCTGGGGTCCTCATTTATTATTATTCTCTTACTCTCTTTAAAGTTTTTTTTTTTTCTTTTTTTTTTTTGTGTGTGTGAGAGAGAGAGAGAAGAAAAAATGAATTGTATTGGTTTCTGATTTGTTATTTAAGCAGCTGCCTCTTCTCTCATTCCTCAAATAAATTGTAATTTATAAAATGTGTAAATATGAAGAAGCAAATGAGACATTTGCTGTTGTTAAGGAATCAGAATCATTTTAAGGGCTGCTGTTTATTAAAGATACAATAAGAAAAACTCATTATCATTTATATTCTCCCTCTTGTGTTTAAAAGAAAAAAAAAAGTCTAGAATTTTGGACAGATCAGAAACCAATAAGTGTGTAGCTCCCTTGTTTTAGAACTATTGGGTAGGCATTTTTAAAAAGTGATAAAATCTGTATATATTGTGTTTTATCTGACATGCCGTGTTCCTTTCCAACTCTCCGTTATTATTATGATTAATGATTGCTAGGCAATTTGAAACTACAACTCCTCAGCCTCCTCCAATATCAATCTCATAATTTTCAACTTTTCAAAGTTGATCATTTTAATACATCCACTTGTCGGTGTTTGAGCTCAGTTGTATGTATATTAAAATACTTTCACACAAAGTCCCCTCGCCACTCCAATAATGATTTGATATTGTCTACCCTATTTTCTTGATTTAACATTTAGGATTTTTCAAGCTGCATGCAGAAGGCAGGTAAATGCACAGTTAAAGTCTCCAGATTCTGTGTCATTGTTTCATTTGTCTTTTTTCAGTTATTTGTAGTTATTCTGCCATTCATCCTTCAAACACCTACCTGAAATAGAAAATACAACAAAATTGTGCTCTTATTTAGAAAATATTTTTATGGTACCTTTTTATTTATTCCTGTTAGGCTCTTTTAAATGGAGAAATTCTTTGACATTTCACCTAGAATCTAATTTTATTTTTGGTTTCCATGTTTTCACTCTTACTGCTTCATTCTCTGCCTTCTTCCACTTTCAACATTTTCTGTATTTAGTGCAGCCAAAACTAATTCCATTGTAAATGTATTTACTTTCAATCATAACTGAACTCTACTTAGGATTCCATGTGTTTCTGCTGTGCCTAAATTGTATCCCATTTTCAGGGTGTAAATGGCATCTCTTTCTCTTGATAGGGAAACAATTGTTTGGGATGAGTGCAAGCATTTTCCTCTGGTTTATGGGCGGGAGTCCTCTCTCTACCTCCCAAATATGACAACACCACCCTTCGTCATTCATTGTATTTAGTTTTTCATTTTTTTTTTTTGTTTAAGCTTTTTTTTTTTTTTTTTAAAATATTAAATAATATCCACAATACATTTTTTTTTTTTCTCTTTTAGTTGTGGGTAGGGATATTCTATAATACTTGACAAGAAGCATAAAGAAGGTTGTGGGGGGACTGTCCCTCCTCCCTCCTGCTTTTATCAGGGATTTATAATTCTTAATTCCACCAAACAACATTCATCTGGACTTATTGAAAAAAAAAAAAAAAATTGTGGGGTAGAATTAAAAAAAGAAAATATCAAGTGCTGTTTCCCTTCTTTCCCCACCCACTGCAATATTAAGAGAGGAGATCTTAAAAGGACTAGCCAGAGGCCTTCTTTTGAGGCACCTTCCTTTTCACATTAGCTGCAACCAATCAGTGCTCAGCTGCTTCTCGAGAATTTTTTTTTCAAGTAGCCGCTTATTTGGTTCTCATTGGTTATACAAGAAAACTAAGAAAAATAAACATAGATATTTATTTCTATTTGTGTTGTGTTGCTATATTCACAGATCCTGGTATAGAAGCTAACAAGGGAGACAATAACATTTTTTTTTTTTTTTCCTTTTCCTTTACAGGTTGTCTAAATGGATTGTGACATGTAACGTTTCAAATTTCTTCATGATGCATGAATTCTACTTGCTTAATTTTGAACTGAAGGCATTTTTTTTTTCCTCCTTTGCTCTCCTCTCTAAGGAAATATTAAGAATTCTCTCTGTTCAATGACTTTCAACATTGGTCATTCCTTGTAAAAGCTGATTTGTTTTGTTTAATTTATATATAATCTCAGTCAGCAGTAATTTTGAAGCAGCAATGGATGAGTTCAAGTGTGACTTAAACTTGGTAGTTCACTGCACTTTGACAATGGAACACAAATTGTACTTTGCACCAGGACAAATAATTAATAACATGATTATTCAAAATTTCCTCCTGAAAAAAATACTTATGAGTTTAGATTTTAAGTTTTTGCTTTCAAAAAGAAAATTGTGCATGTGTGTGTGCACATGGACAGTTCCTCAATTTTAAATATTTGCACAAAGTATTATCTCCAAACTAGTATTTGGTTTTCACTTAAAAATAAGTTGTTGCCAATAAAACTGCCAAGATGGCTTTATTTCTGAATACTTTCTTAGATTTTGTAGGCGGCTTACAGTATTTCTATTTATTTTTTTTCTTTCTTGTAATGGTTTTCAAAGAATCTGCTTAGCATTTGCCTATTTCAGAGGCACTTTACAGAAATACTGTTTTTCATTTATTTTTTTTCTGAATTTGTCACAAACCATCAGGTAAGTATTAAAATATTTACAGGTTTAAATTAATGGTGAAAGCTGAATTGACAGCTGTAATATTCTAAGGAATTACTATTGTAGGATCTATTAATGCAAAATTTGAGATAAAAAAAAGAAATAACAGTTGTAATTTTACAAGTTCATTGACTAGTTTTAAGTGGTTATAGATGGACCCTATTATTTTGAGTTTTACTCTATTAAAGCTTTCTTTTCATCGGGTAAAGAAAGTGAACCATGTAACCAGTTTGGAATGTCTGACAATATGAAACAAATTAGGTTTATTTGATGTAGCTAAAAATGCAGACTACTTTTCTAATTTGTGATCAAAAGTTGGTGTTCTTAGATTCATTTCTGTATATGAAATCAACATGGTGATGCCAAAGAACAATGCATGTTTTGTCTATGATTAAAGACGAATACGTTTGCCCAAATTACAATTAATCTACAACTCAAATGTTTAGCAAAGGACTTGGTAACGATACCCAGTAATTGACAACTTTACTTCCTACTAGGAATCAATTATTAGTTGTTGATAAACTGTACCTCCAACTTTTACAAAAACGTTTCTTGCTTTCGTTTGATTTTTTTTTTTTTTTTTCATATTAGGAAGTTTTTTTTGTTTTTTTTGTTGCCTAAGGCAACTATGCTCTCTCTTCATTTGGAAACTTTTGTTACAGAATTTCTGCAATATAAAACCAACTGAATTGTGGAATTTTAAATTAACTACAAGTAATTTCTTTCAAAATATCTCCAAGTAATTTATTGCCCAGTTGGATATTTTTGCAAAAGTTGAAACCACTTTGATTTCTACAGTTAGATTTTCTCTGCTTTTTGACTATAAGAAATAATTAGCTAGTCAGTTAGCTAATTATTGGATGTCACTAAAAGTCCCTTGATAAAAACTTCTCCAGTTGTCCTACAATTGTCTACAAACATATTTGCCTGTGCTTGCTTGGCCTTTGGTTGAATATTTTTTTTGTGAAAAATGATGAAATGAAGACAAAAATAGCAAATCAGTTGACATAAAGCACAAGTGTTTATTCATAAATATTAAATATAAGTTACTAAAAATTAACAAAATATACAAATACAATTGAATGTACAAAAATAGTTTTTTTGTTTTTTTTTTTTTCCTTTTGAAGCATTTCAAGATTTATCAAATAAATATATTGCACATATCCTTCATAAAAAAAACATTAACAGTGACTGCAACAAAAGCAATAAATGGTTTATTACAGATGCTACTCTTGTGAGAAAATAGTAACATTTTAATCTTTAAATGGATTGGAGTTGTAAATTAATTATTCCTTTTCTCACGTTTCTTTGGAAAGTCTGCACAAAATCTTATGTGGCTAAAAAGATGAAGAAGCATTTCTTCAGTTAGGCATTATGAGTATTGACTGTGTGGGGGGGGGGTTAATTTACAAAAGCCTTTCATCTCTTTGCAATGTGAGAATTGAATAATAATTAAAAGGGAGTCAATTACAATGTGTTCAATTAACAGCTGCTCAATTTTCACTTGCATGACTGGTAGTGTAAGCAACAAAATGTAGCATCTTCATCACTGCACAAATGGAAAAACCAATAAAGAACTTTGAAGGAATTCTTAAAACAGCTGCCAGCCTTCTGTTTTGCTTTTTTTATTTGATGAGTAAATAATTACTTAAATTTTTTTTAAATTGATTTCAATTGAAATAAAAAAAAAAAAAAAAATCATGGAACATTTTACTGTAAGTCTGTTTAAAAAAAACAAAACCTTGAACTATTTTATGGTATCTTTAAAATCAGATGTAAATAGTTTGGAACATCTTAATGGAAGCATTAGTGATATTGGCAAAAAGAAGTCATCAGGAGGGACTAAAATAAAATGGATGACATGAAATTTTTAAACAGCTGTAAACTAGCAAAAGGTGAATGACTCAACAAGATGTGTGTAGAGTGAAACACTGGAACGTACATGCCTACTACAAGAAAAAAAAAAAAAAGTAAAGGATTTAGCAGGACAAAAAGGAATGCTTATAGAGTTCTGACAAGCAAGGGATGAAACTAACAATATCTAATATGGAAGGACCAGTTGTGTTACAATCTGATGTAAGACTGGCACTGGCCAAGGTGAATAGGAAGAAAAAGCACGTCCAGATGGGATTGTACAAGAGATGTTATCCTTAGACAATTTTGATATTTATAACATTGAAATAAATAAAACGAGACTGGCAAAATACTTAAACTCCTAATAGAACTATCAAGTGAATATAAACTCCATACGACAACCAGTTTAATGAGCCACATACCTATACTCCTTAAGATTCTAATGAATAAAACTTGTAGCAGAATTTGACCAATGACATTGGCGGGGGCAAGAAATCTGATCATTACGATCAGAGTGAGCAATACAAAAATTTCATATCAATGTTTTATATATTACACAGCTACAAACTTGAAATACAGAACAACTTTTTTTAAAAAAAAAAAAAAAAAAAAAAAAAAAGATATTTGTGTAATCCATAACCTGGGAACAAGCAGCCTGCATGCTGATAAAGAATTCTGTGAATAAAAAAAAATAATAGAAAGCAGTAAGACAAAAATGAGTTTTCTCATTGGATTGATTTAGCCCTAAGCCTATCCTAACAGAATTTGAAGACCTGCCAGGATTCAGTATTGGAGGACATCTTAATAAAAGTAATGAGGATGACACTGTTGATGGCAAAATCCCCACCCCACCCTAAAAAAAAAAAAAATTCTTAGACACGGTTGTAATGGTAAGAAAAAACTGAATGCATGTTCATCAGCAAAAGAAACGATCCATGGTGTAAGCAATATGTTGAGGATTTTTAAAAGAGCAGATGCAGAAATTTAATTAAATGGTTAGTGTGATCACAGACAATGGAAAATGTGACAATTTGAAGGTGCCTCAGAATAGCAAAAGATGCCTTCAAGGAACTAAGGACAAGTATTAAGACAAAGATATTGTTAGAAACTTAGCAATTCAATGTTTTTTTTTTTTTTTTTTTTTTTGTAATATCTATTATCTGACAGTAAATGCTGGACAATTTCCTCACAGATGAAGAGACTTGAATCAAATCTGATGTTGTACCAGTGAAGTGTTAAGAACCGTATGAACAGAATATAAGCAACAAGAAAATATCAAAAGAAATAGTAACAACAAATAAATTTATACTTTACAACCAGGAGACAGTGGAAATTTCTTGGATGCAATAAGGAAGACAGGCCTAGAGAGTTTAACACTCACAGTATATGTTAAAGGGCAAGAGAAGCTGGGGAAATGATAAACGTATGGCAAAACAAAGGGATGGTAAAGAATTAGAAGTTATTTAAAGTAACAAAAGACAGGAAATTGTGGAGAGCCATGACTTAAAGGACTTAGCAGAAGCAATAAGTTGCAAGTCAACTTTGAATTAATCATTTGTAAGATTTCATTTATTTCTAAAGCAGGATTTTTTTTTTATAACACATTAGTATTTAATCTAACCTGCCCTGTAAAAATTGACTCTCAATGTTTAACCTGTTGTAACCTGTCTCATGTATACCCTGCGCTATAATAAGATGACATCATTGCAAATAATGCAAGAAGTCATGCAGACAATGAGACTTTGACCACAAACTTACAGACTTTTATTAATATTTAGGGGTGAGTTTTAGTGTATTGAATGCTGTTATAAAATTAACAGTTGGAATAAAAATCGTTTCTTGTGGGCAAAGGAATTTTGTTTTTCCATTTGAAGAAAATGAAGAGTTTGTTCCCTTGTCCTAATTTATAATTGGAATTTAAGAATCTCGACCTAAAATTACTTGATGTTTTCTCAAATGCTCTTTGGCAAATGTTAATATAAACTTTTTATCACGTTAATCTAGCTACATCTTTATTCTCAAGTATTTTGATCGTAATTTTGAAGGATGAATTTAAACAGACATAACACTTTTTGGTTTTTCATTAAATATCCGATTTGAGATTACCACCTCTTTATACTTGTAAAAATGGCAAAGCAGAAAATGAACAAGTCATTTAAATATTTCTTAGAATGATTTTCTATTTTCAATTCCAAGGTACAAAGAATCATTACAAATTAGACACAGGTAATGTATGAATTTCAAAGAAATTTCACTATGAAAAAAAAAAAAAAAAATTTATTTTTTGTCTGCTACAAAGGTAAATGATTCTTTATTAGACTAAACCAAATATACTGATTCCGATTTTATACTCAGAATTGTTCTTATACATAAGAATTTTGAGACTTGCATATATAATAAGTTGAACATAGATATAATTTTAATATTAGATTAGTACTGTAGGCACTGTATTTAGTTTTAGATGGGAAAAATAAGCAAATAAATATGAAATACAGCCACTTCTTTCTTAATAACCAGGTCCTGTTCCAATGAATTAAACCTCATTTCCTGTTTAGGGTTAGGTTTCTATTATGTCTAAAGTTTTCTCATTCTCTTTTACTCTCAATAACTCCTTGCATTATAGTGGCGTTATCGCCTTGCTTGGGGTGAAATGATTAAAAAAATTAAAAAAATCTATACTACAATCTTAACCTCCTCAAGTCAAGGGTCAATCATTATCTGTCCTCTTTATCATCATAATATTTGCTTCCTGCCACCACCTCTAACATTCATATAACTCCTCATTCAGTAACCCTTTACCTTGAGTGGCTCTTGAGCATTGAAAAAATCTCTGCTGCAGTTTCCATATGAGGGAAATCACTTTTAGATCACCACTTGTAGATTCAGCAACTCCTCTTGGAATCAGTTCAATCAAATTTTATATAAAACATTGGCAGCAGGAATGGAAGGATTCTTCATTGCTGTTATATGATAACATGGCTTTGAAGTTCACATTGCTCAAGTCAAAATACAATCTCCAACAATTGAGCCACTTACTAGTTTCTTAATTTGTACAGAAACAAGTATTACTTTTCCTGAAGAAGCCAGTTTTCATATCGATAACAGAAAAATGGAAACATTCCTGCCGTCTTGTAGAGAATTCTATTACTGTTTGAATCCAAAAACAAGCGTTTTCTCTTCTACAAGAACAGGTCTCCTCATAAAATATGTTTGTTTTCTTTTTTCTTAGATTTACTTATGTACTCTTCATAGCAGAATGAAGGAGTTCATCATGAGGTGTGTCAAGGTTTTTTAAGAGTCATTGGAAAACTGGAAAAGGATTCTTGGAATAGTGTTCAGTTTTGGAGCTCACAATCTTTTTGATTGGTTTTTCTTTCAGGAACCACAAATTGGCTCACACCTTCACGCTGGTATAATAAAAGGCATTCACTACTGTCTTCCATTAAACTGCTGTATAAGCCTTATGCAATACTCAACATATAACAAACTTTTCTCTGATTCTCCAATTTTACTCCCAAAATAATATTTGTTGGTAGTTTTTAATTTTAAAATCTGTTTACACAGAAAATTTCCCACAGATAAAAAAAGAAGTTGTCTGTGATTTACATTCGTGATTAATCCTGAACTAACATAATAAATATTAATTAATATTGTTAATAATAAAGTAGGAGACATATACAGACCACAAATGGCAAAGACTGAAAACAAAGAGCCCAGAAGATGGCAATGCAGTAATTATTACATTAAATTATTATTATATTATTATTATGCATTATATGTCTACAATTTAATAGTATGGTTTGAAAAATACATCTCGTGAGACCCCTGCCAATCCTGGGTATGCATTTCAATTTCAAGTCCTGACAACAGATTAGGAATCAGCATATTTACTTTAGTCTAAAAATACACATTTTTTTATTATAAATATTTGTTTCTTATTATGTAGGGTGTGTTGAATTAGTTTGGAGAAATTCAGTTTATTATTTGGTGTAAAAATGAATGCCAATTGAATTTAGAACATTTAGGATTTCTCATGTATTTTTTTAGTAGATGATTTTAAAAAAATTCTTTAATGTATTTGGACAAGTTGGGCAAAAAAAAAAAAAGAAGATATTTAACTGGTGAAGCAAAATTAAAAAAAAAAAAAAACTTGATATCTTTAAAATATGAATGATTTGTGTTTAGCTCTATTTAAACTAAACAGTTTAATATTTAAACTAAACAGTTTAATATTTAAAATGTTGTGAAAGTTAGACAACACGTGTGACAAAGAGCATGGGCACATTAGCTGATCATAAATGTTGTTCTTTCACCTTTTAGCTTTGATATTCAGATTTGTTTAATGCAACAAATTATGCAAATTTGTTGCATTAAACAAATCTGAATATAGAAAACATTTATTTCGATTAACCCGTTACTTAGAACGATTACTTCGCTACTTATATAAACTTAAAAACAGTTTTAGTCAACAATAATATAAGTGACAGATGACAACATAAAAAGGCACTGTTCATCATGGTTAATTTGTTTAAATAATGCACTGACTATTATTTGTCACGTGGCAGTAATTGTAAGTAAAATGATGCACTGACTAAAATAAGTAAGCAAGTAATCGTTTTAAGTTCTCTGAATATCGTTGCCTTTGTTTAATATTATTCCCTTTTTTCTTTTCTTTTTAAATTGTTCATGATGAAAAAGCTCGAGATCTTGCCCTTCTCCTTCTGACTTTTCTCCTCCTACGAGAACGTCGCTTATGACATCGTTTGCATGTCTGACAGCAATATTTGATCACTTCGCCACGCTGACATGCGTACGGGTTCAATTTGATGAGACGACTACAGTATTGGCGATTCTTATCACGGCCCTTGCAGTTTTCTGAAATAGTCAAAAAGTTTAGCATAAACAAAACAAAATTCCTTAATAACAAGTTTATTGGGGTGGGGGGTGCATGTATACTTGGCTGAAGCACAAAGAAGGTCACTTGATATTTTTGACTTTCCTTCCAGCTCTAAGAAAAAGAAATAGGCATTCTTTGATAAAGAACGATTATGACTTTTTTTTTTAAGCATTTCACCCCAAGCAAGGCAGGATGCCACTAGTACGCAAGTCTTGAAAATATATCTATTGAAAATCCAATAACATTGGAATTTTACATGAGATTGAATTCGTTTCTTGTAAACCCCTTCTGCCACCCCACTTCTTTGATATCTTTAATTTAAAAACAATTTGTCATAAATTAACTGATCTCTTATGTTTTCAAATCAAATCTGAAGAGATCTTGCACTTAGATTCCGAAGATTTTATTTATTCGAGAAAGCATACTTTTAAAATCTTGCCCTACATTTTTTTTAAGCATTTCACCCCAAGCAAGGCAGGATGCCACTAGTACGCAGGGGCTTACAGAGTGAGAGCGAGAGTAAAGAGATGTGATAGAGGAAAGGATGAAGAGAAGGACAGAGAAATAGATCAAGGCATCTGGAAATGTCAATTGACATTACATTTGAATAGTTGGAGATTATAGCTATCAGGGAAACAAGTAATAGGAAGGAAATTCCACAGATAGGAGGTGCGAGATATGAAGCTATTGGAGTAGAAGAGACGGCTACATTTAACTGTTTTGACAGTGAAAGGGTGGGATCGAAATGCCAGCCTAGTAACACGTTTAAATTCATGCAGTTTGGGAACTAGCAAAAGTAGTTCGTCGGAGCAGTTACCGTGTAAGTACTTGTGGAAAAGATAGAGGGAGGCGACGACACGTCTGTGAGAGAGAGACTGCAGACGAGATGCCAGATCAGGACCTATCACATATTGCATATCCGTCTCTGGATTTTGTCGAGGGCCTTAAGACGAACAGCGGAGGCACCGGGTCATATATGGCAGCAGTATTCCATGCAATGGTGAATGGTTGATTTATAGATTTGAAGGATGGACTCAGGTGAGAAAAACTTTCTGGCACGACACACGGAACCAATTTTCCTTGCTGACACCAAAATTTGTTCCAGGTAGGTTGGTCTATTTTATCAATAATATATATATATATATATATATATATATATATATATATATATATATATATTATTTTTTTTATCAATAATATATATATATCAATAATATAAAAACTTAAAGCTTTATCCGTACTTTAAATGTTGGCTGGTGATGCTAGAGACAAACTTAAGTTTCAGTTCTTTTGACAAAAGTAAATATTCTCCAATTTCTCATAACAGAGAAATATCTATGTCTATGTTTCTGAGATGAGGCATGGTAAATATTTATACTATTTACATTGTTTGGACTGTTGTTCTCATTTTTGTTGCCATATGTTTCGGTCGTTGTATGCTTCAGCCTTCTTCAGGTAATTGGAATTTCGAAGTGAACTCTTTATTTCATCCACCGGAGTAGATTATTCTAGTTCCGCATGTCATGCCTCTTTCCAAATAAATCAGCTTATTGAAAGTTCAGCGATTGGTTTGCGAAATTGAATGAAATGTAGCGTTTGCAAATCTTGACAAAAAATGTTAGTGGTAACTCCAGCAATACTAAATACTGTGAGGAGTTGTAGCTCTATTAAACTGAAGCTCCTTTGAGTTTACAGGAATCCTGCATCAAGTTCTTCCAACAACTATTAATTCACTAAACCAATTCTGTGAAATGTCCAGCTTTTTTCAACAAAGTCCAGGTTATCAATGTCGTGCAAGACATTCCCTATGTTTAAGTGTTCATCCTCAGTGGGTAATAACTGTGGACAATTTACGGGCAAATGAAGGAAATTTGGCTTTATAGAATTTTCACTGGTTGTTAATATAAAGAAAGAAAGAAAGAAAATGGAAAAATAATGTTAAGAAAGAAAGAAAGAAAGAAAATGGAAAAATAATGTTAAGAAAGAAAGAAAGAAAGAAAATGGAAAAATAATGTTAAGAAAGAAAGAAAGAAAGAAAATGGAAAAATAATGTTAAGAAAGAAAGAAAGAAAGAAAATGGAAAAATAATGTTAAGAAAGAAAGAAAGAAAGAAAATGGAAAAATAATGTTAAGAAAGAAAGAAAGAAAATGGAAAAATAATGTTAAGAAAGAAAGAAAGAAAGACTAACTTGATTTTGCTAAACATTGTGGTTTCTTCCTTCTGAATTCGTCTATACAACTTCCTCGCCAACACATCTACAAAGAAAATTTAAATAAATATTACTTTTTTTAAAAATAGATAATCATCTTTTATCACATGATCCAGTCAATAAATATGGAGTGTTCCAATCACTTGGACCGATTTTAAATGTGAATTAAGTTTAAGCATCTAATGATATTTTTTTCTTTCAGATTTAACAACTTAAGTCTTTGTCAATTTTAACCATGGAATGATTAACAATCAAACAACGTGTCAAAGTTATCGAAGCCTATGACGAAAATGGACGTTCATGCATTTCACGCGTTTTTTTTTTTTTGGTTAACATAATCGACCAACCGAGAGTGCAACTAGAAAAAATTGTTTGTAAATTCAAACAAACTGGGTCAGTGGCAGATGTGAAAACACCATTGCGTGCTCGTTTACGCCATTCAGCTGAAAACATTGCTGCAGTGCACGAGAATGGGGCCGAAAATCCAGACCCCCTCTATTCGTCATCGCGCACAGGAATTGAATCTCTCCACGACAATGTTACATCGAATTTTGACAAAAGATTTGTCTCTACACGTTTACAAACTTCAATTGACAAAAGAACTGAAACCTGCTAACCATTTGGAACGCCGTACATTCGTCAATTGGGTGCATGAGCAGAGACAAATCGATGAAGATTTTTTAGCAAAAAATCCTGTTTATGGATTCGTTAATAAGCAGAATTGTCGCATTTGGGCTGATGAAAATCCAAGGAAGATTGTTGAAAAGCCACTGCATCCACAAAAGGTCACTGTTTGGTGTGCATTTTTGCTAGTGGAATCATTGGACAGTATATTTATAAATTTGAACGTCCTTTTTCATAATAGGCTTCGATAACTTTAACACGTGATCCAGTCAATAAATATTATCACATGATCCAGTCTTTAAGATAAATATTTATATAACAAAATAAAATATGCCTTTCTTAGTCTCAAAAATCATCAGGTGAGGTATGGAATAACGAGTTCGGAAATGGAGAAGTTCAAGTGGCCTTCTGATATGAAAACTGTTTGTCAATAGCAAGTTTTCATAAAATCATATACAGGATATGCAGATTGTTTAATGTTTAACAACTCAGAACATGAAATGTGTAAATTGTGTTTGAATTCCACTTCATGGGAAAAATCCATCTCTTCTCCCCTCCAACTATGGGTTAAATAGTAGTGCAGACTGGTCATTTTAGCCTTGGTTGGCAACCAGATTAAGATAAGGACAGCTTTGAATTCCAAACTATTTGGGTATGGAGCTAGCAACACCTAACAGGTTGGAAGGGCATTGCTTTACACTTCCCAGTGTAATGTATGGGATTTGGGGGAAGAGGGGTTTTATATATCTATACAGTTTTTATATATTTGATTTTATTTGGCAAAGTTGTTTTGTGGACATTATTCTGATGAATAACACCCTAGACGATTTACTGCAGTTGGTGATAAAATGTAAAAATGATTTTATATATATATATATATATATATATATATATATATATATATATATATACATACACACACAAACAAACAATAGACGCTTTACTTAAATGTACCTTATCAGTATCACATTTTGTTCCAGGGACTGCACGGACACCTCCCATGGCACGACATGTTTCTGTCTGGATTGGGTCTTTACACCACAAAGTGAAACACATTTTGTCTAATAATCGGGTTTGCTGCAAGAAGAAAAGAAAAAAAAGTTTTGAAATATTAGTTATAAATATGACTTCTTGACTAAGGGTGAGATTAACTGTTTACAAATAAATAAATGATGGAAATGCTAATAATAAATTTAACAGTTTCTATTCAGGAATCACTCAACAGACATTGACTAAACAGTGTCACTCTCAGTTGAAATTAATCATTTCTTTTACTTAAAACATTGTTAAACTTCTTAAGTTCAGTAAATGTTATAGCTCTTTCTAATAATGATTGGAGTTTCCTTCCAAACATTTTGTTTTAGGTAGTGTGAACAGACAAAAAATACGAGTGTTGAAATATTAGTGAAAAAAAAAATGACTTCTAGGTGAGATTAACCGTTTCCATGCAAGAAACATGGCATTCATTAAAATTTATAAAATCTTTCTATTTAGACAGTTTTTCACATAATTCAAGTTCATTAAATGTTTTTTACCTTTTCTAATATTGAAAGGGAGTTTCCTTCCAAGCTTTTTGTTTTTAACCTGAAACTTACTTCTTTGTTTTCATTACATTCAAATAAATGCTTCTAAAAGTTTCTTGCAAGTTAAATATCAGATCATTTCATCAGTTAAATAGGGATTATTTACAAATAAGTGATAGGGAATAGCTAATGGTGAATTTGATAGTTTTCATATATGAAGCATTCATTGTCCCCAAATCCCACAATAGTTTTTTTTTTAAACAGTTTTTCAGGAAACTTTACTCATCAAGTCTACTAATTGTTCTTTCTGGTACTGATGGGAGTTTTCTTTTAGCCATTTTGTTTTTGGTAGTGTGGAAAAGTTAAACTTTTGATTATATCATTATCTTCTAGTTACATGGGCTGTTCATTTTTTTCTTCTTTTTTTGCCTCTGCTGAAAGTTTTCAAATGTAAGATTGTAAAATAAACTTGGACCTTTGTGTCCACACACACACACACACACACACAAAAAAAATGGACTGTTAAAAAAGCGGTTTTTCTTATGACACTTCTTATATTTTAACTGCCTTCATTCCTGGTAATATTTATTGTTTTAAAAAGCAATAATTAGAATTGGAATAAGACGTAAACATATGAAAATTAAAGTTATACATTTGTTTTGAGAATTGATAACAAAAATAATAAACGCTATTTATTAGATTGTTTATTTACACTATTGTTTATTGGCACGTTTGGCAAAACATTGGCTAATTGCTAATTGATTCGAACGTTATAAAATGGTAAATAATATTATTTACATATTTTAATAATTTAGTAAATGTTTATAAATTTATGTATAAAATTTTTTTTCATATTTAGTTCTTTATAAATTGGTAAATGATAAATATTGCATTGTATTAGTTTGTAGAATGTTGTAAATATAAAAAATATTCTTGTAAAGAAACAATCTAATAAATAAATAGTGTTTATTATTTTTGTTGTCAATTCTTAAGAATAAAAAATGCATAAGTTCACTTTCATCATATGTTTAGATGTTATTACACCAATTATCGTTTTAAAAACAATAAATATTGCCAAGGAGTGATGTTAGTTAAAATAACAGCGGTGTGAAGGCAAAAAACCACCCTTTTGACAAAGGTTTTTGCAGGTATGAAGGTGCAAGTTTGCCCAATAATCTATGTTAATTCAGCAGTTAAACAAGTTGGCTATATAAAAATGAATCTGTCTAGTGGCTGAGGTAGTTGCATATTGGCACAAAGGTCAGTATTTGGTTTACTCGTGGAGATTGTGACGTACCAATTATGAATGATTTTTCCAAAGTTGAGAAATGTCTACTTACATTGCAAGTGCCTGAATTCTTGCCGTAAATCATTTTACATTGTTCATTCGCAGAATAACTCCTTCCTGGTGGATATTTTCTCAAATCGTATGTGTAAATGTTTCGTGGTTTGTCAAAGAGACACTCGGCATTTCCACTCCTGAAATGAAATGTAAAAAGCAGTTGCAAATTAGTAGAAATCAAGCAATAATGAAAGAATCTTTGTCATTTAAGGTTCCAAAGGGGAAAACCACCTGCATACGGAGAGAAAACGATTTCAATAAATATACAAAAATAGAAAAGGCTAAAAGACAAGGATGTGTCTTCTCATTGGATGAGGCAATTCTGAGAGAATTACAAGTTTTAACAACATAATATATGCAGATGAGATAGTGTTGATAACAGACATATATAAAGGAAACTACAAGAACTCCTACTGAAGGCACATCTTGGACAGCGAAAGGTGTCTTTGAAAACCTAAGCAAAGTATTAAGAAACAGGAAAATTTCACTAGAAACAAATAAAAGAGTACTGAACTGCTATGTAATATCAGTCCTCCTATATGGAGGTGAATGCTGGACAATCTCCTCACAGATAAAGAAGAGACTTGAAGTAAAAGAAATATGGCTCTACAGAAGGATGCTGAGAATAGCATGAACAGGACACGTAAGCAACGACAAAGTTTTAGAGAAAATAGAAACAAAAAGGGCACTTTTACTTAACATCAGGAAAAGACAGTTGAAATTTCTAGTGTACATAATGAGGAAAGAGGGCTTGGAAAATTTGACGCTCACAGGACGAATTGAAAGCAAGAGAGACAGAAGAAAACAACTCATAAAGTAGCTGACGAGTAAATGGATGGAGGAACAAGGTTTACGAGAGATAACAAAAGATAATATTTTATTAAGGACTGGGAATAGTGGAGAGCCATGATCTCCAATACCCTGAAGGCTTACGGTACATAGAAGAGGATGGAAGATATACAGTGTAAGGGAGATAACTCGTTTACTTCCTCTTGGGACAATCAGATCCCGGAAGACAAGAAATATTGATCAATTCATAGAAATCAATTTTACGGCTTATCAGATAGAGTTTTTTTTTTTTTTTTTAAAGTGTTTCACCCCAAGCAAGGCGGCAAGTCACTAGCACGCAAGGGGTTACATAGGATTTGGAGCGAGAGCAGATATGAGTGATAGAGGAAAGGATGGGGAGAAGGATAGTGGATAGATCAAGGCAACTGGAAATGTCGATTGACATTACATTTGAATAGTTGGAGATTATAGCTCTCAGGGAAACAGGAATAGGGAAGGGAGTTCCATAGGCGAGAGGTGCAAGATATGAAGCTACTGGAGTAGAAGAAGACGGCTACATTTAATAGTTTCAACAGTGAAAGGGTGAGAGCGGGATGCCACCCTCGTAGGGCGCTTGAATTCATGAAGTCTGGGAACCAACGAATGCAGCTCCTCGGAGCAATTGCCATGAAAGTATTTGTAAAACAGACAGAGAGAGGCGACGGCACGTCTGTGAGAGAGCGACTGTAGACGAGATGCTAGATCAGGGCCAATTATATTGCACATCCGCCTCTGGATCTTATCAAGAACCCCGAGGCAAACAGAAGAGGCTCCAGACCATATATGGCAGCAATACTCCATGCAAGGGCGAATTGTTGATTTGTAGATCTGGAGGATCGATTCCGGGGAGAAAAATTTCCTGGCGCGGCACAGGGAGCTAACTTTCCTTGCGGTGAACGAAGCAATTGACTCAATGTATTTGTTCCATCTCAGGTCAGCAGTCAACGTGAGACCGAGCAGTCGCAAAGAGTTGCTCTCAAGAAGTTGA
>CAHIKZ030004180.1:180000-310000 GCA_903632075.3 Acanthosepion pharaonis | reverse complement strand
TTGGCTATTGTGGCATGTGGGGGCTTCCTTACTTTGCTCTATTCAGCAGTAGCAGCAACAGAAATAATCAGCACGGTGCAACCGGAAATCCCAGAACTCAGAAAATGCTGACCGAGCTTTATTCGGTCTCTTTTTTCCACTCTTCCTTTTTAGCGGCAGCTACATTCAAATCCCAGTTCGAAGGATTACTCACAACACTTGCTGCAGAAGACACGTGGTCTGTTCTGGCAGCTTAACCAGAGATTTCTCGTTCCTCATTGGAACAATCGGAGAAATCTCCCTTCGTGGCATCTACCCGAAGAAACCCTTGCTGCAGAAGACATGTACCAGTCCTAGCAGTTTCACACCCAGATTTACCGTGGTAACAAGCGGAGAAATTTTCCCCCTCAAAATTCCTCTATTTTGCACCACAAATGAAAGCTGTTAAACAGTTATCTCGAGTCTTGGGTTTTGTTCATTCCGCTCTCACTGCCAAGTTCATATACGCACACGCAACCGAGAAAAAATCCTACACATATCCAGATAAATAATGGACTATTGTGTTTTGATTGAAAGGAAATAGAAAAGAAAAATATATATCAGAGATATTGGTTTTAGTGAGAAAAATAAAGCATACATAAGAAAGAAGACAAAAGAGAGGAGACAATAACGTTATCAGGCGTTTAACGCCTGCTTCAGTGAAATGGAAATGCTCGTCAATTTTGATATTTCAAAATTTCTTGTTTAAATAATGAACTGCATTCATACTTATCATTGTTATTGAAATATTTTCTTAAAGTTGTTTGAATATTTCACCATGCTATAGAGAAGTTTCTACAGATATTTTATAATCATGGAAATTGCAAGAAGCGTATTTAATCTATTCAATTAATTTCGTCAGAAAATTAAAAAAAGTTAAATCGTGAAATTTTCACGGGCATTGCAAGTAAAATATAAATGATGTTCTTGAAAACGACCAGCGATGTTTGAAAGCTCTAGAATGTATATCGTACGGATATTTTTTGCACACACAGCCGTTTGTATAAAAACAAGAGAAAGTTAATTAAAAAAAAAAAAAAAAAATAAATAAACTGACTTAATTAAATATTAAATAGGATCAATCGCTAATTTAAAAACTATTTGTTATTTTCTCCGTAAAAGAGAAAAGAAAGCGTGAGTCTATTGAAAATGATGAAAGGCACATTATTCAACAAGATATTTGATTTCAGGAAGACATTTTTAAACTTTGGTACTTACCCGCTGAAAATGATAACATGATCATATTTCCCTAATCTGTCGGTAGATATCCATTTAGAGATCGATTTCATCACTTCAGTGGCATTGATTACTTCCTCATTATTGACGATTGTTCGATGGCGTTCTGTCCACGATGATTCCATGACGCTCTGGAAAACAGATTATAAACAAAGTTAATATAACTGGTGAAAGCTTTTAACGGATATATTCAAAAATTGTTACGAAGAATGAAGAACAAAGTACTCTGACATTTTGTGTCTTAAGAAAGCGGCACTTTTAACGGATATATTAAGAAATATATATATATTGTAAGATTATCAGCTCAGAGCGAAAAAATTGGTGAGCCGATAGAACCGGATATGACGATTAACAACATCCGGAAGCAATGCCTCCGATCGGGACATTAGAGGTTTTAAGGAGCCTGGAAACAACTCTTAATTGCTGTGGATTTTTCTCTGCCGATGTTGATTCGTTTTGGTAATTTGCAACAATATCTTTGACTTGTATTTCATGAATACTGCTTCTTTCTTCAGAGTTACCTTACAATATTCGCTAGCGTTCACGTTTTTGCTAAAAAAAAAAAAAAAAAAAAAAACTTTTGGACATTTTAGTAAGAACTTCAGCGTTAGAGTTACAGGAAAAAAAAAACAGATTTTCTTTCCAGAATTTATCTTACATATAAGTTTACCATTTGTCTATACTTTATCAATTTCTGCCACATATGGTCCAGTTTAGAGATTATTGATCAAATGCATAAGTGTTTTTTATCGTTTCTGGATATCGTGAAATGAGCTTTACTTTATATAATTAAGGATTCAATCAAAACCTTTAGAAGCAGAAGCAGATCTGCTGCTGTTAACTTCCACATACGTAATAATCTTCTGAGCACTAAACACTTCATTCAACAGAACAAAAAAAAATCACTCATTTTGGTAGCATTCTTGTAATTTCTAGACGGATTCGACATGTTTATTGTTCTATGATATCCATATAGTTTACTCTATTCGTCATAAGACTTACATTAGCAGACAAGAGGAACGGGTAGGTAAAATATCACCCAGTTCACACTCCTCCCTGGTCTTTTGAACAACAGTAGAGGTTGATCTCTTGTTTAACGTTTCGGATTGGGTTTCCGGTTCCTTCTAATGTCCTCTCATTCTCTTTCACTCCCAGTAACCCCTTTGCGTCTTAGTGGCATTGTTGCCTTGTTTGGGGTGAATTGATTAAAAAAAGGACATTGATTAGGCCAAATAGACTCAAAGCAACGCATGTAATACAAGCGATTCCCTAATTTATAATCAAAGTTATTCTATTGTCAGTAATAACTGTTTTCTAGCTATTCAACATTAATGCTAACTTGGCGAAAATTCTGCATAGAAAGATTGAATAGTACTAATTTTCCAATGAAAAGAGATTAAAAGAGATTAACGTTAGTTTTATAAAAACAAATGTTACCAGACGAATTTTAGTTACTGCTTTCACATAAGAATGTTGACTGTCGTGGAAAGAATCGATGTAGAATAAAACTGGTTAGATTTAAAATTTCTCTTTCAATCGAAAGAACAAGACTGTCCTCTTTTGGCTTGGGTGAAAGGGAAGATACTCACCTGAGCGATAAGGATATTAGAAAACATCACTTTGATTGACAGAGCCGGCTCGTTTATTCCCTTGAATCTCTCGTTCATCTGTAAAAGTAAATTAATAATTGCCATTATCACCTTCGTCGTCGTCGTCGTTGGAAAATGTTTGGAGAAAATAGTGAAGGAAGAATTGAAAGAAACAAAAAAACAAAAAGAAAAGCTGTTGAAATCTGCGAAAATACAGGGACTTACTGTCACTTGATTTTCAGCGAAGGCCAACAGACAACTGTTTTTTAAGATTAAAAAAAATTAGGAATAATAATGATAATTAAAAAAAAAACAACAACTCTGCAATGTCCCTTCAGGACGTAGGCGATCATGACTCTCCACAGCTTCCCTGTTTTTTTCTGTGAATTATCGTGCATAATTGGAAAAGGAAAGTAGTGTAGTTTTTCCCGTTACTTTCTCCATGGTGTGGAATTCAACGTTTTTCTTCTTTTCCATCCAAGACTACGATAAAGATTCCAGTCTACCCCCCCACCTAAACGCTATTTGACCCAGAGCTTCGGAGCGTGGGAAAGAGACGGATTCATGCCTTTCCCAAAGGCGTTTCTGCGAAGATGAACGGCAAAGATTCCCTCGAATTTGAACTCGCTTCGCCGATTTCCACTTTTCTGATAACCGTTACACCAACCGCACATCCACTCGGTATAATAAATTATATGGTTTTTAATAGAATTATCATTACGTGGGAAATCTCTGCTCTTTACTTAGACAACAACAAAAGTATTCAAATATTGTCTTCTTAAATGGTCAATGTACTGGAATTAGGGCTGAATAGCTTCGGGATGGAAGTGGTGTCGCGTCTTGTAGACAATTCCGCAATTCGTCTTGGTAAAAGAATCTTTTATATTCCTGCAAATTACTTTGTTTTGTAACGAGGTGGGCGTAGGGCGAGTATATGCCTAAGGAGGTTTCATAGTAGAGTTAAATATAGAAAGGCTTGATGAGAGAGAGGGAGAGAGAGAGATAATTATTTAATTAAACGTGAGAAAAGAATTAATTAATAAAAGTAATTAGTTTTGAGATATTGACGTTTTCTTAATGAATTGATAATGAATATTAAATTAGTAGAACAGGCTATTAACTTGGTAGACCCGCCAACTTGGGTGAAAATAATAACAAGAAATAAACTACTTCCTCGGTCGAAATAAAAAAAATTTCTAAAAATCCTTGAGATTAAGTTGTTTATATAAAGATGTATTTATCGAATTGGCAGATGAATGTCGAAGTAAGAGCTTTCCGGTCATTTGCTTTTCGGAACAAAAAACATTGCAGAATCTGTCAGTTTTACTTTTTTTTGTGACATGTAGCTAGATTGGGATTGCGATGTTTTGGTACATAGAATTTTAGGCAAACATGAACAAACGTTCCCGCAATAAGACGAGCTCTCAAAAGGACGTTTTTTTTCAAAGACACCGCTATTATTTATCTTCACTTCTCGGCAATGTTTATTGTTTTAAAAAGCGATGATTAGAATTCGAATAAAATCTAAATATATGATAAAAGTGAATTTATACATTGTCTTTGTTCTTGATAATTTATAACAACATTATTTTATTGTATATTTACAAGAATAATTTTATATTTACAACATTCTAAAAACTAATACAACTAATGCAATAAAATATTTATCAATTCCCAATTTATAAGGAAATAAATATAAAAACAATTTTTATTCTTAATTTTACTAAATTATTAAAATTTGTGAACCAACTATAAGGAAATTCTTATTATTTACCATTTTATAAAGTTCGAATCAATTTACAATTCGCCGATGTTTTTGTTGTTGTTGCTATAACCAATATAAGAAATACATGCTATTTATTATTTTTGTTAATTCTTAAGAACAAAGAAAATGTTAATTCATTTTCATATCTTTTAGGTTTTATTAAAATTCTAATCATCGCTTTTTAAGGCAATAAATATTGCCGAAGATTGAAGGTAATTTGAAAAAGCGGTGTCAATGGAAAAGCTATCCTTTTCACACGGCATCTTATTGTGGGCACGTTTATCCATGTTTGCCGATTTTTTTAAAAGAACTCCTCTAATAACCAAGGTGGATAAGGAATGCCCTGTCCAGGATGTTAATGAATCAGTGACCGGGACAAATAGCTGACGCTCTCGGTCATAGTGCTACGTTTGCGCCAGAACCGAAAAGAGAGGAAGAGAAAATGTCAAAACACCAACAAGAAAAACATTTCAAACAACCGCGTCCCCACCTGGGTATACCGTTACATTTAGTACAGTGACCAAGGGTTCCTGACCCTGAGGTTAACATGGAAAGACACAGCGTGCAGTACTATTTTTAGTGACCGGGACAACGAGCCTGGCCCCGGCATAGTGTTACGCTTACTTGGAAGTCAAATACTCAAAATAAGCAGGTCATTTAGCAAATTGATTTTTTATATTTTTTAAAAATCATTTCATCCCAAGCAAGGCAATAAAGCCACTAAGATGTAAAAAGTTACTGAGTATGAGAGAGAGAGAGAGAGAGAGAGAGAGAGAGAGAGAGAGAGAGAGGGGACATTAAAAGAATTCAATGAAACGGATGACGATTGATATTTAAATTTTTGAAGATCGGAGTTGACAAGAACGCCGGAAGCGAGGCTAAGAATCTGTTAATTCTGCGCATACAAGTTTCTTTTTTTTTTTTTTCATCATTTTCACCTCAAGCAAGGTAATAAAGTCCCTAAGATGCAAGGGGTTACTGAGTATGAAAAAATAAGAAAAAGAGAAACATTAAGGAGAGAGAACAATAAAAGAACAGGAATTAAGAAAAAAGATAACGATTGACATTGCATTTAAATTTTTGAAGATCAAAGTAAGAAGCTGAAAGAGTTCCACAAGCAAGAAGTGTGAGATAGGAAACTGTAACTTATGGTTTCATTGAACCATTTCAATTGTAAAATGATGAGACCTAACTGCCAATCTTAAATTCATGAAGTCTAGCTACCATATTTTTATTATTTCACTGATTTTATCATTGAATTATTAAAAAAAACAAACAACAACACAAAAACCAAAAAGCACAAACAAAAAAACAAAGTACTACTCAAATAGAGTGGCCCACTCATAAAATATAAGGACATTTTAAAGGAAATAATCTTTGTGGGTTTGGCATTCATTTAAGGAGCAACATTTATTAGAATCGAAAAAAATATTTTTTTATAATGTCAGAAAGGAGTTTTCTTTAAAACTTTTCTTTTACAGCTTTTTCCGTATTTTTTTTAAAGATTGGACCAGTTTAACGCACCCCGACCCAGCAAGAAATGGTAATTAAAGACACTTACCATTGCAATGATCGCAGCGAAATATCGCTTTATGTCACCGATGGTTCTTCGATGATCTAATCCTGTTCTTTCCAAAAAGATTTTGTATAATTTATAATCGACGATAACACAAACTTCGACGTTAGCAGCCAAAAAAGTTCTGATTGCTTTTGTCTTTGCTGATCTCCGCTTTCGAACTTTACGCCAACGTTTGTGTATAATCATGTCATCATCGAGCAAGTAATCATCGTCATAATCGTCTTTCTTCATTTGTTCTGCTTCCATCGCCTCTTCTTTCTCTTTGTACTCCTTTAGTTTCTTCGTCTTTTCCAGTGGCTTTTTATTGTACACCAACTTCATTTCCGGTGAAAAGGTTTCCGATTGATTTTCGACTCTCAGATTCTGGGAAGCCTTTAACATTGAAATGAAATAAATAAGTAGGTATATATAAATAAACAACTAAGTATATAACGATTAAGAAAAAAATACATTATTTACATTATTCGAACTATTGTCCTCATCTTTGTCGCCATATTTATTACAACGTTTCGGCCGTTGTACATTCCGGCCTTCTTCTGGTGGTTGGAATGTCGAACTGAGCCCTTTATTTCGCTCACTGGGGTAGACTGTTCTAGTTCCACGTGCCATGTTTAATGGATGTCAGTTATCATTTATCTCCTGTTAATTTTCCTCTGAATGTTCTCCACAGCCTTAACCAGGTATAGAACTCACACTCTTTGGGTCCTGTCACTGGATCTAACCAACGCCTTTATCCACTGTGCCATGTGTCCTTGAGTGAGCGAAATAAAGGGTTCAGTTCGACATTCCAACCACCTGAAGAAAGCCGGAGTGTACAACAGCCGAAACGTTGTAATAAATATGGCAACAAAGATGAGGACAATAGTCCGAATAATGTAAATAATGTACATAATACCTCATCTCAGGATTATAGACAGATAAAAAATATTTGACAAGAATAAATTATAAGAATATTAAAACATTTATTGTGGCAGCACCAGTTTTAAAAAATAACTTTTGTGTCCTTTTCTCACTTTTAGTGAATGTGTCGTGATTTTGTAAATTGGTAGAATATAGCAGCCATTTTGATTTTTCCTGTGGGACGGACGGGTTCTTACTAACATATTTTATTTTTTAGTTTGAATGTTTTGTTGTATTTTATTTTCGTTATTGGGTACATTCCCTCCCCGTCATTTCATGCCATCTATTTCTACAACAAAAAAGTAAAAAAAAGTAATTTGTATATATTTGAAATTTTGATGTCATGTCTGTTTTAGTAGAAACCTCTTATAATATGCGGTATTTTGGTATATGTTGAATGAATGTAGATGAATGAATTCTTGTGGCGACCGAGTAAATTGTGATGAATGAATGGCTCACAAGTCAGGTCAGGTCAGTTTGGGATAGTCATTGACAACCAGCCTCATCACACTTGCCCTTCGGCCTCGTGCCAAAATTCTATTTCTGGTACAATAAATATACGGTTTAAAAAATAACTCACTAATTTAGGCTGTTTTTATAAAAGGTGACACAACTGAAAGACTGATATATCTACTATTATTAGGCGTAAACAAATGATATATAATGGAAGTAAAAGAAAGAATGTAGCTGAATGGCTATATTTTAAATGATTTTCTGTGAATGAGCCTTCGTAGCCTTGTTGGAGTTAGCTCCTCCTCAGCTCCCTAACCCTTTACCAGGGGTCTCTCTCCCCTGGCTATAAATACTGGCTGACCCTTCGCCTCAAACTCTCTTTTTCCCCTCAGGCCTTGGGCTGTATCCCACCTCGCGTGGAGGCGAGGTAATTCTTTCTCTTTTTTCTTCATTTCAGCTAATACCAATATGTGAGCTCTCACCAATACAGCGTTTAACAAATTCTGGGAACACGCTAAGAACAATACACGTACGTACGAACACTCACCATAACACACACACACACATAATATTCACCACACACACTCAGTATAACTGTCCATGTGCTTGTAAGTTGTTGTTAATACATATATTTGTTTACATATATTTATAGGTCTGGTTTGTTTTCTTTGGACTTAATTAAAGTCCAACTTTCTCATGTAGTTGGACCGGCTAGCAGGAAATTTTAACTCACGTGTGTTCTTCTACAATACATACTCATCACCCGACGGTCCGCTACAGCCTAATCAGAGAGTTGCTGTCCCGGTTCACCAAGCTCTAAATGTAGGGAATATATATGTTGGAACAAAAGAATATTAGTTCATCCGAGCACTTTCCATGCCAGTAGCGATAAAGCAATGAGAGACTTACCACACTCTGCTTGTGAGAGAGTGGTTGGACGGTGGAAAATATTTTTTCTCCAACAAGGACATGGAGACGCTTTTATAGACTATGAAAACTGGAAAATGTGAACTTATTGCTAAATAATTAATTACAACGTCCTTTCCTTTTATAAAAAATTTGAAACATCGATTTTAATTCACATTTTTAAGGGCTCTTTTCTAAAATCTTCAATTTTGTTTACTGGTCTCCAAAATATAAAAACAAAAAATGATTGTAACGATGAAGTCTTTGGTGCGTGGGTGAAATTGATGGTAGGATTTCTTCGCGCACACACGTCGTACAAAATGTGACACAAGGTCAATTTTAAAGTGGGATTTCAGTAGACGTTCAAAAATTGTTCAAGCCCACCTGGCACTTGTCCCTTTAAGGACGCCTCAGGTGTCTTGTATTGTCCTCAACCACCTCCCGAAGAAAAGGCACTATCTGAGAGGATGGCCCCCCACCCCTGGCGATCGAATTAATTTTGAACCCCCTCTGCCCGCCGTGGTCAGGTGAGTCTATTGATTTACATAGTGTAGATGTGGAGCCAGTGAGGATCGAACTCGCTACTCAGTCGTAATTGTTCTAGCAGGGCAAGCTTGTTAACCATTACACCAGGTCGTAATGCCCAATCAAAGTTAGTAGGAAAATAAATATCTCGATAAATTCAGGTTTTCAGAGAACTCACGATTTTCTAAGCGCAGCTTAGAGGTGGCACAAGGCCGACATTTAGCTCACTAAATGAAGTGAAATGATTCGTTTTGGTTGACTGACATGTTGAATTCAATGGCAGACAAGACACACTGTATGGGCCAAAAAGCAAAAGATGCAAATCTTGCTAATCCCCGATGTCTGCTTAAGGATTACCCGCAATATTTTTGTAGCCATTTTTGTACGAAAAAGAAAAATTAATCAGTGAATAAATCGTGGGTGGTTCTGTGCCCCACCCCAATACAGTCATAGACAAATATTTGATCGTTTGTGTGGGGGGATCCATATCAGAATGATCGTATTTTTGTCTCAACTGAAATTTTCTGTTAAGATATTTTAAAAGATACAAAGCTTTTAAATTATTAAAAGTGCCATTTGTTTGAAAATGGCGCTATTCATAAAAAAATGAATAATAAAAATGACTTCTTACATTTACAAGGAAATATTTTGATGGCGAGGTTAATATTCGATCGGGAGATGAATCTTCTAATTTGTCATTTTCTTCAATTGGCGCTGCAAATAAAAAGCGGGAAAAGTACAATTATTTTATGACAACTTCATCTATTCATACAAGGCAAAACCTGATTTTCTTAAGAATGACTAACTTTATCGCATCCAGTTTAAACGGATTGCAAGAAATAACAATGTCTCCGGAAAATAGAATAGAAAAATTAATATTTGAAGGAAGAAAATGGGGTACAGGTTATTATTTCGATGTTTCTTCACATCATATTCAGCAAAATAGCAAAATACTAACCGGATTAAAACAACTTTTGTTTGTTAAATAAATATTGTTTTCTGTTCTTTTTTTCACTGATCTACTTTAGGTTAAAAAATAGAAACAACATTTTTTTTTCTGTTAATTCACCTCAAAATAAAAAAAAAAAATTTATATTTACTAAAATTCACACCAAATTTCCCCAAAGCGAGGCCCTTCCATTGCACTCCGGTTGGGGTGACCTTTGCGATTGCCCCAAATATGGGCGACTCGAGTGCGCTATTTCTAAGTGTGGGGTCTTCGTACGCGCTCACCTCAATACACCTCAATAAACAAACCAAAAACGGATTTTTATCTTTTTTTTTTAACTTGTAAAATTTCTTCGAATATCATCTGCACTTACGAAAAGTGAATAACTTCCTGATTTTTAGTAATGTTTCATTCTGAAAGTTGGAGTTGTAAGGCAAGTTAAACAAATATTGATTTAAAATTTATAATTTCAAAAATTTAATAATAAAAAGAAACAAAAAAAAAAACGCCAAAAAAACAAATTTTCATTTAAAATTTATAATCTCTTTTGGTGAATTAATATTTGCTATAATGACAAACTTTGCATTATTTGGGATCAATTAACAGAAAAGATCCGTTTTTTTTTTTTGGTGGGGGCTTGTACGTTTTTCCTGATTTTGTTAAAAATAATAATAATAAAAAAAAACAGATTTAAAAGAAAAAAAAACGTTTCTATTGATAATATTTACATATTTTGGAATGTCAAACATTGACATACGATCACGCGTTAAAACAGGCTTACGACTATATCACGCCGAAACAACGGTTCCCGTACGATCACCGAAGTTAAGCAATGTCGAGTCAGGTCAGTTCCTAGATGGGTAACCGCTTAGTAATACCAGGTGATGTAAGCTTGGTGTAATGGGCTTACGGCCACATCACATAAAAAAAAAAAAAAAAACAGTTCCTGTACGATTACCAAAGTCAAGTTAAGCCAGGTCAGTATTTAAATGGGTGACCGCTTGAGAATAACAGGTGCTGGTGTAATGGATAATGGCTCGGAATTGTTAATCGGCGAGTCGAGTTCCAATTCCCGTTGGGTTCGTTATATTCACTTACACGAAAATACCTTCTCCCCCCAGCTATGGGTTAATTAGTAAGATCTGTATCACTAAAACCATTATTATCATCTGAAAAAATGTTACAATTTAAAAATATTTTCTGTCTTTAAATAACCTGCAAAGGGTTGGTAACCCGTAAAAAACGAATCAAACAATCAATCACGGCTTAAAACAAAAATAAAAATAAAATTTATTAAGCAGAGATAACAAATCTGGTGCATAAAAGGACAACCATTGCTCGTATGGATTTTACTAGTATATAATCTGTCAGTCAGTTATGTGCCATATGTGATACACGCTTAGGCGATCATGTATCTTTCGATACATGACTGACGAGGCAGATTTTTTTCCCGCAGTAGGTTGCTATTTCTTTCTGCGGTAGACCAGTTGCTAACCAGGCTATAGAACCTAGTCTGTTCTGCTATTTACCAATAATTGGGAGGGAGAAGAAGAGGATTCCTACCTTTCCCAAGGGTATTAGCACGTAAGTGAATGTAATGGATTCGAGTGGAATTCGAACTCGGCTCTCCGATTCCTCAATCCGAGACGTTTGTTAAAATGAAGTGGGTTTTACATAATTTTGAGAATAAATAAATGTTAACGTAACCAAAATTTAGTGAAGTCGATTGTTGATAAAAATTGTCAGTCAAAAAACCGACCGAAGGTAAACTCACTGCCGACTGAAGGAAAAGGTCAGTTAAGTGCTTGGCGTGTCAGTGAGAGATTAAATGACAGCTGTGTAGGGCGGGGTGGGGAGTAGGTGTTGGGGAGAAAAAAAAAATTGACACAATGTGGACAGAAATACGAGTTAAGGGTCGCCAAAGGAGAGAGGGTCACCGAGATTGACGACCTAAGAATCCAAGTTAAGGATTGAGCTGAAATAGCAGCTAACGACATTGGCTCAACTCCGAACTGAAAGAAGTCCTGACTGCTGCTAGTCCTAAGCGCCCTTATTTATCCTGGCACGCTAGTATTTTTAACCTGAGGCATTTTGACCGGAGACTCGACCGACTGTCCATCTTATCGGAGAAACAAGCATCAGAAGGGTTAAAAACAAATAGAAATTGTTGTGTCTTTTTGAATGTGACGAGCTTAAATTATTATCATGACATTGAAAGCCGCCATCTCTTCCTTTCCTCCACAACTCTCGGTCACGTGTTATATTTTGTCACCCTGAACAAAAATATTCGGCTTGACTACAGTTTACCGAGAGGAAAACAACGACCCGAATAAAACAATTGACTAAACTAAATGACTAAAATAGTGATGCAATCTTAATTTCACCTCTGACCTTATGAAACAAATGGATCACTATAATTGAACTACTTTATTTGTTATTACTTTATCAACTTTTAGTTATAATTAAGTTGTAATTATTTACATTAAGACGATTATCCTGATTTTTGTTGTTGTGATTAGAACGTTTCAGCCGATGTGGAGAATAGTCTGTAGAGGATCTTTTCTGTTAATTCAATCCAAATAATGTAAAGTTCCTTATCGCAAATATTAATTCGTCCCAAAGAAACTATAAATTTTAAATCAAAAGTTTGTTTATTTTTTAATTAAATTTTTGGCAGCCTTGAAATTATAAATCAAAATTTGTTTAGCTTGTCATGAAGTTGCTGGAGTTGATACAAGCTAGACATAATCCGAAGCTGTATTTTACCTGGGATTAGGATTATGCTGGATTGTTGGAAAGGATAGACATCTTTGAAGGATGATACCAATTCTAGTCATCTGATTGTAAATCACAGTATGAATATCATTGACCCAGAAACATAAGGTGACAGGTAAACAATCGAAAGTACCTGACCGAACGCCAAAGTGAAGACTAGGTCCACGTTCGGGATTCATCGCAGACTGATAGACTAATTTGTGGGAGTTCCTTTTGGAGACAAAAAGGCAAAAATTAACAATTACCTTCAGTGTGTCCGGTTTGTTAAATAAATTTTAAAGAGCATTTTTGAATTTTGGTGGAAATTTTAGTAACTATAAATTCTTTTTATTTGGGAGTGAATTAACAGAAAAAAGATCCTCTGCATATAAATAATCCCAGAAATCCAGTAAAACAGGCTGAATCCAAGTCCGCATCTAGCGCAATGACCTTGAAATGATTAGATTATTATTCTTCGGTTGTCTTTGAATCCATTCCTTTGAATTATCAGCAATGTACGTGTGTTTACCAATTCCATTTACTCAACTGATTTATTCAAGTCATTTGTCTTCCTCCAGGATCGTTGTTATCCTGTAATTATTCTAATCCAAATGTTATTTCTATCTTTGAAGTCGCAGGCATTGATTTTTCTGTGACAAAACCAGATCAGCTCATCTGTGTTTCAACCAATTTAGCTACCGTCCCTTCTTATGGATCTTTGAATACATTGCGGGCGTAGATGCAGTGGAATTGGACCTATTCGATCGGGTTCGACCTTATGAGAACTGAGGTTCGACTCTCTCAGAACTGGGGGTTCGACCCCCAGAGACAGCCACGATCGTTACAAACTAATGAAGAATCGGTTTCCGGAACAAACACCTACTGTAAGGAAAAGCCAGAACAAAAATCCCAAAATGTCAGGGATGCATAATGAAGAATGAACACTTACAGGACGCACTTACCGGACACACTGAAGGTAATCGAAGAATGTCGAAAACATCGATTAACCTACTTAACGAGTTTATGTGAAGAGAAAACAGAAGAAGGGTGCTTAGTAAAAAAAAAAAGAAAAGAAGGTCGGTAGTAAAAAAAAAAAGAAAGGGTGTCTAGTAAAAAGGTACTTATAACGACAAAACACAAGAAGCTGTGGAGAGCCATTTATTTGTCTCTTACCAGTTAGAACAAGAATCTGCCAACAGACATCATCAATTCCAATAGATTGAAAGACTGAGTTTAGACAAATCAGAAGCAGAAACCTTAGGAGCTTTTATGCAAGTCATCATGACAGAGTTGGTGAATGAATAACAGAAACCTAATTCAGGCTCTAAATAAAGTTATGGTATTTGCTTTTGTAATTATTACAAAGTGCCCCCCCCCCGCAAACGGTACAAAACTTAAAAGTGAGAAAAAGCGTGGTTATCACATTTACGTGATAGCAGTGTAACGGGTATCAACAGCAAAATGTGAAATCGGTGAAGCGAGTTCGAATTCCGACCTGTTTGAATTCACTTTCTCAGGAAAGCCATTTCATCTCCCTTTCTAAGGGTTAAAAAGCAGAGTAGACTGACCTCTCTAGCTTCGGGCAGCGACCAAATGCAAGAGAAATAAAACTGAATTCCAAATCAAGAAGACAACAGGTAACCATTCTATTATCTTTCCCAAGGACATCTGGCAATTTACAAACAATACAGAAAAGGAATGTGTGGAGAACCATGATCGTCTCTGTTCTAAAGGGACAAGACATTAAAAGTTACAGTCACTGACTCATTTATTCGATTATTTTTTTTTCTTAACTTACATCGAAACTTCAAATACTCGTTCGTCCAGCAAACAGCATAATGTTGCAATTTCTCTATGAAGTTCTAATTCGTCCCAGATGGACAATTTTGGGGGAGGGAGAACATGGCAGTAAGATACGAATAAATAAAAAAAAAAAAAAACGCTGTTTTTATGCAATATGAAAATTATTTACAAAAACAAGGAAAACAGTTGTTAATTACAGGGACTCATAATCTAGACACGGCGGAAATAGGATTTAACTAGCCGAAAAGAACAGTACGAGATATAATAATAATAATAATAATAATAATGGAGATGATGATGATGATGGGGATAATTTTAGCAACAACAGCAACCATCATCATGTCTATTCGAACAATTGTATTGAAGTCCCGGGTAGATGGTTCAAACACCACCCGAATGATGTCAAAAATGGTTTTCGTGTGACGAGACTGATTTCCAAATCCTCACAGACAGAAAAATGTATGCAAATAGACCAGACATAGTCATAAAAAATTTCAAAAATGGAACGTGCCAACTAATTGAAAGGATTTGTTTGCAGGATTCCAATGTTTCTAAAAAAAAATCCCAAACTGTCAAATTTATAAGGACCTTCAAATCAAAGTAAAAAAAAAAAAAAGATCTGTAAACTTAAAATTACGATGATCCCTGTTGTTGGGAGTGGGGGCATTGGGTAGGATAAAGAAGGGTACCGAAAATCATGTGAGTACAATTCCTGGACACATCAGCACCTCAGAGTTGTAAAAGATTACTTTGGGTGGGACTGCATATATCATCTGCCAAAACCCTCTGCATCTAAACAAAACGCCCGAAAATGTGCATAGATAACTCTCCTACACTTCACTTTTTACTCATACACACCGAGTGGGGGGGGGATTTTTGGTAATTAGGTACTTAAGACTTCTCTCTGGAAAGATGATTATTGATAATAATAATAATAATAAAAGCACTTGCAAAAAGTCTCACACATTTAGGCACAATATCATCACAATAACGAAAAAATAAATAAAAACAATCCCTCAGCTGCAAGAGAAGCGGTACTTGTGTCACATAATGGCGGAAGAGAGTTATAGAGTTCGATGGAAACGTAAATACCTTGGCGAATAAATAAATAGCGTTCCAATGGGAAATAAAACGGTGAGATTTACATAGAGTGTGTGTGTGTGTGTGTGTGTGTGTGGCGAATGTAAATCAGTTAAAACGTTGAGGCAGGGCCATGACGAGTTGGAGTCTGTAGGCAGAGAGAAAGAAATGTATGAACTCCTAAGTAGACATTACTATTGACTGGGTTTATGGAAGGGAATTACGAAAGACATGGACACCTGATGTATGGTTTGTCAAGCGAGAAAAAAAAATGAAACATATCCTTTCCCGCTGCCTATCCGTTCGAAATGATCAGTTGGTCAGTTGGGATTAAATAGGTACAATCTATATATAAAATTTTGTAACTTCTGTTAGTTCGTCCGTCACATCATCTAAAATATCCATACAGTGACCGATCAAAACCAAATTTCGGGGAGAAGTGCAAACAGGCAAGGGGGTACAAATAAAGTTTATTCTTAAACCATCTAAATACACTGTCGAATGGACAAGAATCCAGTTTCTAGTTCTCTTTGCGTTTGCAAGAACTATAAACAAATTATAAGGCCAAACGGTTTAAAACGAATCTGACTCCAGAAAGAAATGTCTACGTATGGCCACTTGTATAGTGCATGCTCAAGAGTAAGAAATCTTAAGAATTTATTCTTCAATGTTGAAATGGAAAAAGGAAAAAAAAAAAAAAAGAAATAAAAAAAAATCATTTACTATGAAAGCCTTTAAAATTAAATTAAAGAAATTATTAAACTGAGAAATAGGGTTTTTGCCAAAGTATTGTCCAAACAAATCAGTTTATTCAAAATTCATCGATTGGTATGCTAAATCTCTACCAAAAATGTTCGCGATAATTTCAACAATACTAGATATTGTGACGATTTTAGCACGTGTCAGCGTTTTGTCAAAACAATTCTAGTAAAAAGCCTCCAGGTAATATACATATTTAAACGGTTAATTAATAATTAAGGCTTGGAGAATCGACATGTTGAAATGAATTTTCAAGATAAACAGGTTGTATAATTCCGGTTTTTCGATTAACTCGAATAGATAGCTGTTTTTAAATATGAAATCATTGTAGAGACTACCGTGTCTTGTTTTCCAGGTCTATAAAAGAAAAGGACCTAAACCATCTCTTTCTCTTTTTGCTACAGGATGCAGTAAATAGTAGACGTATTTAGTTCCCTTACCTCCGAGACTTAGTAGTCCCTGGCAAGTCGACTGCTTAATTTCAACACAACTACGTGGCACATACTTGCTTAACCATTAATCCCATAAATTTTTTTTTTCTTTCCCTTTTGAGCTATTCGTACACACAGAAATATAATTTTCTTTTTTTTATTCTTTTCTGAACAATATTTTTCTTTATATATATATATATATATATATATATATATATATATATATATATATAAATTCTCCATGTATTGAAATTCGTTTCTTCGGGTCTTCTTAACCTCTTCATCAAATTTCTTAAACAACCGTAACCATTAAACCATATAAACTGATTTACTAATAAAAACTAGGTAAAGCAGTTTAGAAGCAGACTTATATCTGCTGTCTCACAGCGGCGTGGAGGCGAGGATTTGCTGAGAAGCGGCAAATATTTGGCCAAATATCTGTCAGTATGTTCTTTTAATTGTTGATCGAAAAGTTGGCTGCTCTAGAGAAATCATACCACCTGTTTATTTTGAAAGGTGATTCCAACATGCCTCGAGTTTTTTTTTTAAAGCTATACATATGTATCCAGTTAGTCTTGTGGATTGGTTAAGCAGCTGACCGATATTTATTCAGTGTCGGATAAACAGTGGCAGGCTTGACTCTAGTAGAAATATTTTCGGCATATAACACCCCCACCCCATTGCAAATATTTGCCGGATAATAGGGAAGAAAGTACTAATGAGATTATGAAACAAACTCAAGAACTTGAAGACATCATCATCTGTCCATTTTACTTAGTAAATTTTGTTTAATAATTTCACTCCAAGCAAGGCAATAAAGCCACTAAGACGCAAGGAGTTGCTGAGTGTAAGAGAATATGAGAAAAAGAAAAACACTATTAAGGGGAGGGAACAATAAAAGAACAGGAACTAAAAAGACAGAAGATAACGTCTGACATTGTATTTAAATTTTTGAAGATCAAAGCTAACTGGAAAGTAAGAGGCCGGAGGAGAGTTCCACAAATTGGAAGTGCGAGAGAAGAAAGCGTTAGCATAGAACTTACGGTTATATCTAGCTATTTCAACTCAACAATGATGAAGTCTTGCCGCCAATTTAGTATTGGAATTAAATTCAGAAAGTCTTGGCACCAAAGAGGAAAGATCACCAGAACAATTACTATGAAAGAATTTATTTTAAAAAAAGAAAGAAAGAAAAGAAAGCGACCTGTTAACGGTGGTGAAAAGACGAGTAATTCAAAAATGGCTTTTTTTCACCTGTTTCTGTGCGACACATTAGCAAAATTAACAATTGTGAAAATTGAGACACAAACTTTAACTGCTGCGAGTTTTTGATAAAGAAGACAACCAAGATTTTGCTTCTTTATGATATTTTGTCGGAATGTCCTGCTGTCTGTGGACAACTTAAAACAACGACAGAAAATACACGAGAGAAGAACGCAACAAATTAATCATTCAACAACATAAAACATTCGTAGAAGCGAGATGAGGGTGAATTAGACGAGGTCAGAAGTCAAAAAAAAGAAACTGGGGTAAGAGCAATAGAAAGAATAATGCTTGAAGTAGGAGATTCCATATATTTTAAAGTACAAGTGAGATCGGGAAAACATAGATAAAAGAAAAGAAAATGAAAACCTGACTACAGAATAAAAGAACCGGGAGATTATGTTAGTTTTATTAAATGGGATCAGTTAGAAAAAAAGAAAAAGCAAATAAAATATGCTAATGAGTTAAAACTCGCTGAATTAGAAGAAATAGCAGTTCCCGAGGAAATCAGGAGTACAAGCGAGTTTGCTTCCGCCCATTTCACAGATAATCAGATTTAGTTCTTAATATCAAAAGAAGAGAAATATAGACTGGTTTGGTTTGGTTTGTTTTACGGCATATCAACCTCAATGGGTTATTTAATGCCGACAAAAATTTTTGTTGCTGGTAATATTTTTTCTTTCAAATATCTATTTTTGGTAATATTTTTTCTTCAAAAATGTATTGCTGGTAATAATTTTTTTTACAAAAAGTATTTCTGGTATTAAAACCTATTTACACTTTAATAGTGTTTTGACCCCAGTTTGGGGGTTAACTATTTGCCCATAGCTGGGGCCCTAACAGGTGCTACCACCCCGGATCAGGGTGGACCTGGGAACACCAGCAATTAAGAATTGGTTCCACACTCCTCAAAATTTCCTGATCAGAGGCCTGGTACTGCTCGCTAGAATCCATCCTGCACATTTATAAATCTACCAATCGACAATGCATTTCTACCACATATGGTCTCGTTTTTCCGGCGTAGGTCTTTAATCAACTCAGCTGGCAATAGCAGTTGTATATCTTAGAGCAGAAAAATAAAGTTATTCTTTAGTTGTAGATATCAGGGGGAGCGCTTTTGTATTTTCTGTCTTGTCCAATTTTTACTTCCTCAAAATGTTTTCCTCTTTTTGTTTCACCGTCGAAAAGGTTAATCTTTTTTGTTTTGTGTATTTGATCGTTATCTTGCCTTAGTTTTTTTAATAGTTACATATTTTATATCTTAAGTAAATAATACATAAAATAGAATCTAACAAATATATAATATACTAAAAACAGACCCTATAAAACAGCATTTCCTTGTATATAGTTGACAATACTTATAATCTTTTGTAAGGTGTTATTTAAAATAGCAGATTTTGCACAGAAATGTTACTGATGTAGAAAGCAATAAAAAGAAATCAAAGGAAATTTTTGTGTAAGCTTTTGTATGTAAATTTTCTGTTTCTGTAATAAATGTTTGTCCTTTTAGATTTCGCATTGTGGTCGAGTTTTGTTTGTTTTGAGTCTTAGTCAACATTTGTTCTAAGAAAGTCACGTGTTCTCTTTTCTTAATACCTTTTTCCAAATTAATTTTTTTTTTTACATTTTGAACAAAAATCACTAATTTAGTCTTTGTGTAATTTAAATTTTTATATAAGAGGCAAGGGGCTACTATGAGCGAAAAAGAATGAAAAATACTTTAGAAGAAACTAGAAACCCAATCGTAAGTGGGGAACAAGGGATAAACCTTAAAAGACCAAGGAGGAGTATGATCTGGGCGATATCTATTCCTATTGAAGAAAAAATAAAATAGTAAATAAAATTTCAAAGTTAAAAAAAAGAGGAGAAGAGTATGAACCGGATGCTTCTTGACAAAATCCAAAGAAATATCTGTAATGATATGGGTGCTTACCTGACATCTCGACTTTAGTCACCATCCCACCGCTATAACGCGGCTTCCCTCTTTTTTTCTATAAATATTTCAATGGCAATTTTTCTGATAAACTTTACTCATTGGACTACATGAATTTAAGAGTAGTATTAGATTGGCAGAATAGTCTCATCGTTTTACTATATAAATTGCTAGATGCAACCGTAAGTTTTATTCTAATAGTTCCTTTTCTCGAACTTCTCGCCTGTGAAACTCTTCTTGCTTCCTAGTCACCTACGAGATCTTCAAAGATTTATTCGCAACATTAATCATCATCATAAGTTTTCCTGAATCTTGTTCTTTTAGTCCTTTCATCTTACTGTCGTCTTTCTCATTTTCTTTCACCCCCAGTAACTCATTGCGTCTTAGTGGTGCTATCACCTTGCATGGGGTGAAAAATAAAATGGTAAATCTTTTCCGTGAGCACTTGGATGACACTCTTCTTGCAGAATTAAAAAAAAACAAAAACAAACAAAAATTCAATAAACCTAGAGAAGAAATATCTTTTGAGGTTGTATTAGTTTAGGTCAATGTACTTTGAGTTAGACTTTAAATATTTAACTTAGGAAGAGAATTTAAGCTCATCGGGCCCCTTTTTGTTTCCCTTTTCTTTGTTTACATTCCCCACCTTTTCTCCATTGAGAGACAACATTTTCAACAGTTCTCTGGTAGGTAAGGGACGTCTTTTGTCTTTTTCTTCTCGTCATTGTGTCTGAAGGAGTTCATGTGTATGTGAGTGTGTGGAGAGTGATTCATTGAATTTTTTTTTTTTTTATTCCCGCACTTTTTCGGGTTAACTGATGATTGTGGAGGTTTCTAATACTAACAATCGTTTTTCTTTGGGTTTTGGAAATAGCTTCTTTCATTGTGAAAAAAAAATTAAAAATATCGTCATTATCCTCCTCCTCCCTCCCTCCTCCTCCCTCCCTCCTCCTCCTCGTCTCTCCAAAAGAAATTGTACAGATGAAATAGTTGGGGTGTGTGATTGAGAAATGTTATCGTGTCCGCAGGATGATTGACAAGTGTCAAGGAGACGAGTTCATGAAAGGAACAATGTTTGTACGAATATGTCAGAGATTGTGACTAGCTTGGTTAAAATGCAAGACAAGAAAGACCAGCTATCTCCATTTTATGCCTTGTGCCATATTTTGGACATCATTTCCATAAATAAATATCAGGAAAAAACAAACTTAAATAATAAGAGATAGCCGTAACCCGTAACCAAAGGGTCAGCTAGATTGAATGGCTTGACCACCTTGAAAAGAAAAAAAATATTTTGGAACAGTTCAACCAAAACTAAAATATCTCCGAATGGAAGGGATGGATAATGGAAATAGTTGCGCCTGTAAACTGGTGGTTTGAATAGCTGCGAGGGTCGTTGGTGTCCTGAGAGCTTCACCTTTGCTATATGGAAGTAAAGGTGGTAGAATTGTTTGTCTAATAAAACAGTTGAAAAAGTAGTTTTGAAGAAGAGAAAATAGTAAGCTTATAGGAAAGAAACACTATTTCCAACACAATTACATACTCACATACATACCATATTAAAAACACGCTATTATTATTAAAACTTTTCGGTCATTGCGATCTCCGCCTTCATCAGTCTAAAAAGAGAACAAGATGAGTTATCTCCCCTAAACATAGACCACAGGATGATACCAATTTTCCCCTGTAGATTAAATAAAGGGTTCAGTTACAGATTCCATTCAAGCACTCAGAATTACTGCTTTAATCCATTAGGCTATGGGATTATCGCCTAGTGGATTATAAGAGAATCCTCTAATCCCGTGGGTTAAATAAAGTTAAATTCAGTTTGAAATTCCTTAAAAGTTATCCGAATCGACAAACATCTGATGAAAGCCGAAGAGCAGAGCGGCTGAAACGTTGCGATAATAACAACAAAGATGAAGACACTAGTCAAAGTGTAAATAATGTAAGTAAAAATCAGGAATAGTTGAAGTAAATTTATTTTGTGGCGCCATGCTTGGACGGTTTCTGTAATGTGATGTTTTAAGTTCATCTCGAAAGCCATTCATATTGTAAAGCGTTTCATCTTCTCTCAGTGCCACTATTTTATGTTACGTTAGGTCAATACAAGTAAAAAAGAAATGCGAAAATAATTGTAGTAATAAAACCTTTTCCTCGTAACATTTAGGGTTAGTATTTCCCAGCATGCGTTCTAGAACCTCCTTGTGGGTTCTGTTATGTTGAAAGGGGGGCACTGAGAGTTTCATTTGAACATACTCAGCGGGGCAGTGGACATTTATTCATCTTTTTTTTCCAAATTTTCAAAAATTATTCAAAATTGGCTACAAAAGGAAATTTCTAAAAATGCTGTGGAAAGCTATCAAACTTTTCTTCATTGCTTTATCAACTTCTTATATGTTATATTCCGTGCTAATAGGAATATATACTTGAAAAACAAGGTGGATAAAATAAGTAAATGTTTATTGCAAAAAAAAAAACAACAGTACAATAAGAAATACGTTAACAGTTATGCACAAGGTCGTCGCAAGTCAATCCAGTAGTGAGTCTTACTATTAGTAGGTCGGTAGTTCTCGCGTAAGTCTGAGTGGTACTCAACAGATCCAAGCTAGACAATATTTACCAGCTTCCCCACGAGGTAGGATGTGGCACAAGGCCGAATTTAATGTGAGGCAATCCGAGCCCGTAGGCTCGGCCAAAAATTCCCCGTAAACCCCGCATAAACGGGTTCGGGTCAGTCTACCTCCCTGGACGAGAGACTGCCCTTCGGCATAGCCTCGTCCTTGTTCATCTCTGCCCGAAGGCAGAGAGTTCGACAGCATCTAAGAGCCGAGTAACAGATCCCAGGTGGTGATATTTATTTGTACGATGGTACAAAACGTGGCACAAAGCCAAAATGGGGATTCGGGAAAAGGACGATCTTCTTTTGTCTTAACTTTAAACTTAGCTAGCTACAATGACTGACCCAAACATACAAACAATAGTCCTAACACCAAAAGAACACATTCTTACCTACCTTTCTTACTACATTCACCATAATACCTCATTGTCTCTATGAAAATCCTAAATAGTCCCCATATGTACAATTCATTGTCTGTTGGGGGAGGGGAATAAAACAACAATTTAAAAAATCTTCAATAAGTATGTACAATATGAAACAAAATTATTAAAAAAGTAATACCCACCCCTACAATCCTAGCTGGTCTCTGTAGTCCTTTGATTTACAGATACTTATAGGTAGTTACTACCTATAGTGTAGTCACTCATGGAGATGACAGGTTATTCCATTACATCAAAAACATTGAATAAAAGGCATTCTTTTAGCATTTTAATCATTGGCATTTATAATAGAAATGAAAACTATATTAAAATTATTTTTACACTAATACCTTAAGTGTTATCTTACAATGAAAGATGAATTCAGAATAATAATCGAAATTTAATTTGACGCGGGGTGGGGGCGTTGACAAAAATGTTTGTACCCAAGGTGAGTGCTGGTTGAAAGAAGGTTGGGAAACACTGAACGGGCTTACTTGTAAAATCCATGAACGTCGACAAAATTTTATTTTCTTCTCTTCAAGAGAGCTGCTCGTACGGACCAATTAAGGCAGAGGTTTCAAGGCAGAACCACTTGAGAGGCTAACTGATGTCAAGGGTAGATAACTCTTACCGGATTTTACACTCTTAGAAGGCAAAGCTATTGAACAACCCCCCCGCAACCCCCGCAACCCCCCAAAAAACCAAACACACACACACAAACTAAAAACCGCGCCTTGAAGAGACGTTAATGGAGTTGATTATTCGTTCGTATCGACAGTGCAGCCGGGTGTTGGCAGTTTTTGTTGACGTACAACATTTGAAGAGTCGGAGGCGGAGGCGGCGGCAGCGGCGGCGTCCATATGTATGTCAGTGCAAGAGGAATTAATTTTTGCAAGGTGGAAGGAAGTGGTTTGGGAGGGAGAAGGGGAAAAGCAGAGTCAGTGAAAATGAGCAAACGCCCTCACGTGACACACACCGAATTGACAGGGGGGGTGTTAGTGGGGGAATGAGTGTATGTGTGTGTGTGTGTGTGGGGGGAATTGAGTCATAATTTAAGAGATAAAAAAAAATATGCTTATCCGTTAAAAAAAGTCACGCATGAGTGTTTGTAGCCGCAAACAAATGGACAAAACAGACGAGAAGAGATGTTTGGACTCTAAGAGATTTCTCCCCCGTCTCCCGCTCTCTTAGAGTTCAAACATCTCTTCATTGCAGAAAGAAAAGTAAGAAAAGTAGAGAAATAAAAACGGTAAGAATAACAGAAGCATGTTCAAAACAATGATATATGCGATCATTTCTGTTAATTCACCTCAAATGAGGTAAAACAAAAAACCTACTTATCGCGAATATTAATTCACCCCCCAAGAAATTATAAATTTAAAAAAAAAAATTGTTTCTTTCTTAAATTTTTGGTACCCTTTTGCTTTTGAAATGATTAATTTTAAAATCAAAATTTATTTACACTATTTACATGGTTCGGACTGTTTTCCCTCATCTTTGGTGTCATATTTACGTTTCGGCCTTCTTCAGATGATATACATTGGAGTTTCGTTAAATGAACCCTTTATTTCGTCCACTGGTGTAAATTGTTCTAGTTCCATGTGCCATACCTTTTCTAGATATCTTAGTTTCAGTTATTTCCCTTTAGTAACTCTCCAAGTTTTTGAACTCAAAACTCTTTGGATCAACTCACTGGATTACTTCAACCAAAACTTTTATCCAACTGGGGTCATGTGTCACAAATATGACAACACAGATGAGGACACCAGTTCGAACAATGTCAATAGTGTAAATAGTTAAAATCATAATGATAAATTTAATTATTGTTGGGAAAGAGGAACAATTATTGTGAACTTTTAGTTTAGTGAACTGGAACTGGATCTAGTATATTATTTGTTAGCTTCAGTTCTGGCTCTAATTTTTCTAAATTATCTGGCTCTACAGCCCAGCTCAAAAGTTGCAGAAGGTCGCATGTGATGACCCAGAAGGCCGCAGGTTCCACACCTTGATTTAAACTATAAAAACAAATAATATAACCAACCCCAAAGAAATAAAAAACAAAAAAAACTTTAAAATATTCGGGACGTTAATGAATTGTATTAAGCCCTTCCATTTATGATTAGTAAATATAGTTTTGACTTAACAACATCAGTCAAAAGAAACAAAGTAATACAGGAATTTAAAAGATTTATAAATTTATAAATTATTTTAATTCAAATTTCAAAAATGAAAATACTTCTTGTAAAAAATCATTATTTATACAAAGCATTTAAAACAATTATATTATTTATTTTATTTATAAAAGCAATTAAAAGCTTTTCTAATTAAATAATATCTTAGTTTTATTGCATTTTTTATTTTACAATTCAGAGCAGATTTTCGGTAAATGGTGTTTCTGTTTTACAAAAAGAAATTCAGGATTTAAATTCTCCAAGGACTCCTGCTTTTAACTAATATAAATATTGAGGAACAAAATTTAATTTTTAGAAATTTCATAAAATTTTCTCTCTTGACATATTTACAAATCTTTACCATTTGCCCATGCTTAGAACATTGCTGTCACATATGGTCTGGTGCTCCCACTATATATCTATAGATCCTTGATAAAATTCAAAGAAGAATCAGAAATATTATTGATCCTGATTTGGTGTCTCAGCTTAAGTCATTTTCCTACCCTTGTAAAGTTGCCTCCCTGTGCCTTTTCTATAAATACTTTCATGGCAACTGTTTGGATTAGCTCTTTGCCATAGTAACTTGACCTTTTCAATTTAAGTGCAGTACTAGACTGGCGACAAAATCTCATCAACTTACAGTTGAGGTGGCTAGATGTAACCATTTCTATGCTAACAGTTTATTTTCTCACACTTCTTGCTTGTGGAACTCACTTCCAGCTCCATGCTTTCTAGTCAACTTTAATCTTCAAAAATTTAAATGCAATGTCAATGGCTTCCTACTGCCATCCTGATTACTCTTCTATAGTTCTCGCTCCTTAGTTTTTCCTTGTGTCTTAGTGGCATTTTTGCCTTGCTTGGGTGAATTCGGTTAAAAAAAAAAAAAAAGGAAAAAGAAAAATAGATACTTATGTTAAAAAATATCAGATCGTGGAAGATCAGACAATTCAGATGAAAGGTGAATGACACCCGCTGTCAATATCCGTCTATATTTCTGAGATGAGGTATTATGTACACTATTTACATTATTCGGACTATTGTCCTCATCTTTGTCGCCATATTTATTACAACGTTTCGGCCTTTCAGTATCTGTCTATATTTCCGAGATGAGGTATTATGTACATTATTTACATTTGGATTATTGTCCTCATCTTTGTCGCCATATTTATCTCAACGTTTCGGCCTTTCAGTATCTGTCTATATTTCCGAGATGAGGTATTATGTACATTATTTACATTATATGGATTATTGTCCTCATCTTTGTCGCCATATTTATTACAACGTTTCGGCCTTTCAGTATCTGTCTATATTTCTGAGATGAGGTATTATGTACATTATTTACATTATTTGGATTATTGTCCTCATCTTTGTCGCCATATCTATTACAACGTTTCGGTCTTTCAGTATCTGTCTATATTTCCGAGATGAGGTATTATGTACATTATTTACATTATTTGGATTATTGTCCTCATCTTTGTCGCCATATTTATTACAGCGTTTCGGCCCTTCAGTATCTGTCTATATTTCTGAGATGAGGTATTATGTACACTATTTACATTATTCGGACTATTAATTACTTATCATTTCAGGTAACATTATATATCGAAGCCGTTAGATCTGCTGAAATATCTCGTTACAATCATTTGCCACATATATTTCTGGGTTTGTTTATCATGTTGATGGAGAATAAATATTTACTTGTTTTATCATCCCTATCGCTATAGGCTTGTAAATAATTCGGGGATTTAATCCCTATGTGAATTTAAAAAAAACAACAATATTAGAGCCCCTTTATAACATATGCCAAAGACCCCACACAAACATAATCCGCCCCTGACCCCCAGGGACATTCTAACTTCACTTGTATAGGTCAGCCGATATAAACGGATTAACAGTGAACATAAAGAAGATTATCATTTGTGAAATGCACTATAAACAAAAAGACAATCTTGTTTTCTAGTTATCAGTCTATCTATCGAGATAGCTGTTTGTCCTCTTTTAATTCACACTCTTACTATTTGATAAACTACCTTAGACTATTTATTTAGATGAGCACCCTCACCGAGGGCAAATATGGCATAAAATCAGGTTTAATGAGGTGGAGGTAGGTCTCTACATGCGTACGTATGTATAAAGGTAAAAAATACCCAGTTCTACAGACTTTTGCCGCAGGCATCAGGGTGTACTACTGATTCTACCGCTTTTAGTGTAATAGGAGATACTGCATTGTAAAGTGCATTCTCAGAGACAAGGCCAGTTTTATTTATGTCCCGAAGACGAAACGCAACTGATTTAAGCAAAAAAAAAAAAAAAAAAAAAAAAAAGGCTACAATCAGAATTTAGATTTGGATACCATATTTTAGCGAGTTCGATATTGTTTAGTGGATTTTCAGCAACATTAACATACACGCCACACAGTAAAAAAAGCCAACTGAAAAAAAATAATATAGCATAACCAATCGTACAACAACTTAAAAACAAACGTAGGAAAAATACTCATTAAACTCATCCTTAAACACTTCCAGCATCAAGCACTCTACACAAGATATTCGACAGAAATACAATAAAAGTCAGCTACAGCTGCACCACGAAAATGTCCCAAATAATAAAAAAGCAGAACAGAAAAATAAGTAAAAATCACTCACACAAATCAAACCCAACTGTAACTATAGAGCAAAGTATGAGTGCCCTTAAACAGCAATTGCCTACAAAGTAAAATAATATACCAAGCTACGGTAAAACCAACAGTTAAAGAAGAAAAATATACGTAAAGGACCTTGGAAACAGAAACTACGTACGCAAAATATCTTTTGTCAAAAGTAAACAGCAGAATCCTTTTTAAACATATATGGAAAGTTAAAAACCAATGCCAAAATACACCAAAAATATCATGCAAAATAATGCAAATAACATCATCTTACAGCAATAAATCTAAAAACTTTCAACTTTGCATGGAGGAGAATACTTATAATCCCGTTCTCAGACCAAAACAAACTACTAAATAAACGATCAGAACTTATCTCAAAATGTAGACACAAAAACAAATTTTTATTACGTTATTTAAAAATCAAAAAACTAAAAACGAATACCTTGTAAAACATCAAGGAAAATGCAAATATATACACTATATACAAAGCAGATAATGTAACATACATGCTTTAAACCAGGGTTGAGGTACCTTTTTATGCATGAAGACCACATTGAAATTCATCGTCCTTCAAGTGATTTTTTAATAGTTACATATTTTATATCTTAAGTAAATAATACATAAAATACAATCTAACAAATATATAATATACTAAAAACAGACCTTATAAAACGGCATTTCCTTGTATATAGTTCACAATACTTATAATTTTTGTAAGGTGTTATTTAAAATAGCAGATTTTGCACGGAAATGTTGCTGGTGTAGAAAGCAATGAAAAGAAATCAGCGCATTTAGAGCTCTGGTTTCTTTTTTTTTAGATGTGCAATGAATCCTTCATTTTTAGCAGTCATAGCTGGAGCACTATCAGTACACAAACTTACCAATTTAGTAAGATTCAGCCCAACCTTATGACATTTCTCTTTGAAGTTATTAAAAATATCTATTCCTCGTGTTTTTCCTTCAAAGGTACCTAAAGCAAGTAATTCTTCAAATAATTGAAAATAGTCAATTATTGCAAGAATGAAATACAATACTTGTGACGAATTGGTGGAATCTCTCGATTCATCCAAAGCTAAAGAGAAATATACATTGACATTTTTTTTTTATTATACAGGGTGTCCATAAAGTTCGTGTGCACGTTAAAAAATTTATAACTTTATTTATATTTGCGATAGAAATAATTTGTAAAAAGGATTAAAAAGTAAATCTATATTTTTTAAGGTTTTATTGAAATTTTATTTAACTTTCCACATCATTAGCAATACAAAGGGTAATACGATTTTGCAGTTCACGGAAAACATTTGCCAATTGATTTACAGAAATGCCTGAAATCACATTAGTCATTTTAGCTATACTTAAAACTAGGTACATTAAACTTTAACATTTTTTACAGATTATTTGTATTTGCGATAGAAATAAAGTTATAAATTTTTTAAAGTGCACACGAACTTTATGGACACCCTGTATTTTGGAGCTGCTATGTTACATGACTGGCCAATTCATGCCGTCGATCTATATAAGTAGTTCTTGAAAGAGGTAAATTTTTATATTTGTTAAAAAATAATCTGGATCTAAACATTTGACGACTTTTAAAATGAATTCATTTATAAGCTCTGCGTCACTAAATGTTTTAGTTTTTTTCCCCAAGGAAATATGCAACTTTATAGCTCGCTTCCGTTGCAGCATTTCCTGAATTTAATACAGAATGGAATAATTGTCTCTGCTTTAGCTTTCCATCTTTTAGTTTCTACAATTTGGCAGATTTATTGTCTTCACGAACAGCAAAATGCAAAATGCTGATGCGCATTGTATTTCTTAACTGTTCAAATTGCAGTATCACAAAGCAAGCAAGACATTTTACCACCGCCAAACAATAAAATATACAGTGTAACCCGGATATAAGAGAGTTGTCGGGACCGGAGAAGAAGTCTCTTATATCCGGGTTTCTCTTATATCCGGGTCGGGTCTAATTTATATACATTAACACAGGCTCTAATTTGGGACCAGAGAAAATCTCTTATATCCGGGTCTCATATCCGGGTTACACTGTATTATTCATTATTAAAGGTCCTATTTTCTTCTTTCAACGTTTGTTTTTATTTTTTGAGACATAATGGGTTGAAATTAATAGAGAAATTATTTTATTCTTAATGGTTGAATATTTACTTATAACATAGGCTTCGTAATTTCTGTCTTTGTTTCTCTACTTTCTCCAAAACGAGGCTCTCTCACTAGTTGAAAATTTACTTCACTCATAGTCGCGAATTTCCTTTCTTGAATTGGCGATTTCACTAACCAAGCCACGGAAGTTTTATTTATTAATTTTGCTCTTTACAATACTCTTTAATTACGGTATGAAATATATGAAATATATATATATATATATATATATATATATATATATATATATATATTGGATAGATAGATGGGTATGTTAGCTCTATCTCTGATATTGAGCGCTTTCTAATAAGTACCGCGCATATAATATATAAATAATTATACATATATATTTTGTTTATATTTATATACACTTTTCACACACACACACACACACACACACATATATATATATATATATATATATATATATATATATATATATATATATATATAAATATATATATATATATATATGAAGAAATATAGTTTAGGGTGGGATATTTATGGGATAAAGTGCTCAATATCAGAGATAGAGCGTGTGAATATAAAAGTGAACATAGAAGTCAACACTTGGAGGCGACAGTGTTTCATGCTAGACGTAATCGTCAGGCCACGTCAGCATTGAAACAGATTGTTGCCTCAAAGTGTTGACTTTTGCTACCTTTATATATATATATATATATATATATATATATATATATATATAAACACTGATAAAGATGGTTTGAATTTAGTGGTCTTCTTTCTAGCTAATTTTTTTTTTCATACAGTATGTACGATTTTTTTTTTTTTTGCTTAAAATATTATTATCGAGTTTTTCTTATGGAGAAAGAAAACGAAGACGGCCAGCTGAAATTGTTAGTAAGGGGGAGGTGAAATTTTATCCAAGGCGTACTAACATTTTTTTTATTTACTCCCCCCTTCCAGGAGGTCAGTTTGTGACACAAGGTCGGTTTAATGTGGTGAGTCCGAGCTCGTACACCCGGGCTAGGAACAAAAATTTCCCGAACCTAGGCAAGCGTCGGTTGCGCTGGCCTCGTTGCAAGCACCGATCCCTCTCTCTGAGAGGGCGCGGCCTCGAGCTGCTGTTCCCCATGGCTGAGCACCTCTCAGTAAAATTTTCCTCAGTCTTGTGACGGAGTCACTCCTGAGTGCACTCTGCCCGAAGACAGAGACGCAACTGAGTCCAAGGGGTACTCACTAAGTCACTAACTAACGAAGAGTGATATTACAAGCAGAATAATATTAGTATGACGATATATATAAAATTTTGGTACAAATATCTTAATGATTGCAGAAAAGAAACCTTAGCCAACTCAAACCACACTAGTAATGTATTTTTGATCACCAGTAACAAGCTCATAATGATAAATTTAATTATTGTTGGGAAAGAGGAACAATTATTGTGAACTTTTAGTTTAGTGAACTGGAACTGGATCTAGTATATTATTTGTTAGCTTCAGTTCTGGCTCTAATTTTTCTAAATTATCTGGCTCTACAGCCCAGCTCAAAAGTTGCAGAAGGTCGCATGTGATGACCCAGAAGGCCGCAGGTTCCACACCTTGATTTAAACTATAAAAACAAATAATATAACCAACCCCCAAAGAAATAAAAAAACAAAAAAACTTTAAAATATTCGGGACGTTAATGAATTGTATTAAGCCCTTCCATTTATGATTAGTAAATATAGTTTTGACTTAACAACATCAGTCAAAAGAAACAAAGTAATACAGGAATTTAAAAGATTTATAAATTTATAAATTATTTTAATTCAAATTTCAAAAATGAAAATACTTCTTGTAAAAAATCATTATTTATACAAAGCATTTAAGACAATTATATTATTTATTTTATTTATAAAAGCAATTAAAAGCATTCCTAATTAAATAATATCTTAGTTTTATTGCATTTTTTATTTTACGATTCAGAGCAGATTTTCGGTAAATGGTGTTTCTGTTTTACAAAAAGAAATTCAGGATTTAAATTCTCCAAGGACTCCTGCTTTTAACTAATATAAATATTGAGAAACAAAATTTAATTTTTAGAAATTTCATAATTTTTTTTTAAATCATTTCTAAAATAATTTCATTTATTTGTGAATACGTCAAGAACGTTTCATTAGAAGACGAAAATTATTTAATTTTTGCAATGATTTCCAATCAATGTGTTTTTCACGCTAAAATGTCTTATACTTATCTTTATATATATTTATTGCTAAACTATCCTATACTTATCTTTGGGCCCAGTGTTGACGAAAAACACAAAAGCAAAACAAAAACAACAACAAAAAAAAAAAAAAATAAAAGAAAAAATATTTTAACCAAAATTTTGAACTTTCTAAATAGGATAAAAATATAATTTAACAATAAAAAAAATGACATTTGAGCTTTTCTCATCATGATAATAATACAGATTTTGACTATAGAACGGTTTTTATTAAGTTTGGAGCATTTTTTCATCATGGTATGCTAATATTTAGCGAATCGGAAGAATTTAAAATATAACCTCTATCGCCTACTCAATAAGCGTTAGGTTAACACAAGAACCCGGAAATATCTGACCTAGCAACACGTAATGCCCCATTGACCAGCGTATATAAATATTCATGCTACTACCCAACACAAATGGCATGAAGATTGCATTCAAACATGAAACAGACTGTCGCCGCCCAGTATTGATCCCAGTGTACACTCATATATATATATATATATATATCAAGAAATATAATCTTAAGGTGTCCTATATTTATGGGATAAAGTGCTCAATATCAGAGATAGAGCGTGTGTAAATATAAAAGCGAACATTGAAGTCAACATTGAAGTGTTGACTTTAATGTTAACTTTTATATATATGTATGTAGATAATATTAGTGGTAAATATACACATACATATGCAAAATATATAAATATATATATACATACAATACATGCATACACATACATATATATTTTGTATAAAAAATAATTCCAAGAGGATAGAAGCCAGGTAGAACTCAATGTCCAGGACAGAGTAAGGATATAATAAAAAGGCTTAAACACTAATATTTCATGGTCATAATTTATTCCATTGGAATCGTAAATACGATCCAATTCATTTTTCTTTGAATTTGTAGGTTTGATGAATGGAATAAATTATGACCATGGAATAATATTAGTGTTTATATATATATATATATATATATATATATATATATATATATAAATATATATATATACGATAAACGTGCAATCAATTTACAAAATACATGAATTATTCATTCAAAAATACAAAGGTTAATGATTTAAATATGGATGTCTCGCCATTTAAATCATTAACCTTTTGCATTAATTTTGTGTGAATAATTCATGTATATATATATATATATATATATATATATATATATATATATATATATATATATATATATACACACGCTATATTCTTATCACAAAGAAAGAAGTGGTGGGTGTAATATTTTGCCCGTTCGTTTTGGGAGTGCTTGCATTTCTTGTTAATTTGACATTTTCTTTCACGGATTTTTTCGAAAATTTGGTGCCTTTTTCACTTTCTTCATGCCAATGTCCCCTTTACAGAATTCTGTTTTTATATTTGATGAAGTTTATAAATACACGACAAATAAAAGAAACAATGGAAATCAAATTATAAATAAAAAAATAAAAGACATTTTTTTTCTAATTGTCAGCGCCATGGGGTGGGGGGGGTCGAGTTGATCTTAGTAAAATCTACGTTTGTTCTTTCCCTCTTTTCCCCTCATCGCTCATCCGTCAGTCCGTCCGTCTGTCGTTAATGCGGACAAATTATTTTGGACGGACACACACACACACACACACACACACTTGTCAAAACTAAAATAATGGAATAAGAATAGTTATACCAAGTGCTGAGTGCTTCTGTCTGCCTTGAGAATCAGTATTCAATTTCTTGGCTTCTACTTGGGTTTGAACAAAGATCCCCTAGTGTTGGTACGTAACTACCTCAACTACCTATCAGGCTATATCTTTAACAGGAAGAAACAAAGAGAAGAGAGAAAGAGGGAAATAGAGGGGTGAGAGAAAGGGGGAGAAAGAAAGAGGGAGAGAGAGAAGTGGAGAGAGAGAAGGGAGAGAGAGAGAGAAAGAGAAGGGAAGGTAGAGAGAGAGAGAGAGAAAGAGAAGGGAGGGTAGAGAGAGAGAGAAAGAGAAATAGGAATGAGGGCAAGAGGAAGAAGATAGAGAAGGGGGAGAGAGAGAAGGGTAGAGGGAAGGGAGGGTAGAGAGAGAGAAAGAGAAGGGAGGGTAGAGAGAGAGAGAGAGAGGGAGAGAGAGAAAGAAAGAAAGAAAGAAGGATAGAAAGTAGAATGAGAGAAAGAAGATGAGAAATAGGAATGAGGGCAAGAGGAAGGAGAGAGAAAATCGAAGGAAAGATAGAAGGGGACAAATGCCTTTATACAACAGAAGGCTTAAGACAACGTAAAGTAGTAACGCGGCTCTCGGCTTTTTGATACAAATTCACCACACGTAATATAGAAGGAAAGAAAGAAAAGATAAATTAGGAGATGAAAGACAAATCTGGATAGACAGACAGACAGACAGACAGAATGAATGAAAGACACACGTACATGCGAGATAAGTATGAACTCCTCAAAACAGATAGATGGATACATATGTAGATAGCATGACATGAAACTAAAGCATGTGGGAGAGTCAGCAAAGGAAGGAGAGTAAGCGAAATATAATGATAAAGATTTGAGAGAGGAGAGCAAGACTGCTATCTTCACCGGCCAACATCTGTTTATTATAGACTTGGTGAAATAACGCTTTCTCGCTCTCTCACGTGTCGTCGAGAGGCATTAGCATTTTCATGTATAAACAAATTAATCACAATCCAAACATGGGTTTGTATATAATAGCAAAATCAGAAATTCAGATAAGACCTCCAAACTACTTCGGTCTTTTTAGGTCTACCTTACTCATTTTTTTTAATTTTATTTTTTTTTACTAATGTTCAACCAATACAAGGCCCAAGAGTCACTCAAGGCAGAGGGTTACTGTGTGGGCTTCTATTAGCGTAGGAAAGGACAAGTGTTAGGATTATAAAAATGAAGCTGACTCTAGAAGGAACCCCGAAACAGGAAACAAGGAACAAACCTCTAATCATGTTCAAAAGACCGGTAAGGAGTTTGAAGCAGACGATAGGCGAATTTCACAGCTCAATATGCATTTCACAAACACACACACAATGTATATATCAGGTCATCCCATAAGTTCTGTCCGAATTTTGAATAAAGAAAACAAGTGACCAAATGTTACATTTAATTACAGATTCAATCAACAATGTATTTTCCCTGATTATCTATGACTTCCTTCCATCTATTAACAAGCTTGCTAATTCCATTACTGTAAAATTCGAAGAACTCACAAATGTCAGTTTTAACCTCTTCCTGTGTTACAAAAGCTGTTTCTTCCAAATGATTCTGTAAGCTACGAAACAAATAGTAGTCTGAAGGAGAAAGATCGGGAGAATAAGGTGGATGAGGAATTTTCGATTCACTAGAGCAGGTCTTTTTTTCCTCAAAGCTTGGTTCAAACGCTCTAATTGCTGACAGTATATTTGAGCATTAATTGTTGCATTAGGTGGTAAGAATTCAAAGTGGATTATTCCTTGGCGATCCCACCAAATTGAAAGAAGAATCTTTTGCCCATGAAGTTCCCTTCTCGGCTGTGGCTGGGGTCCTTCCCCTTTACCAAGCCACTGTCTACGACGCTTAACATTTCGATAAAAGATCCATTTTTCGTCGCCAGTCACAAGTCTATCGAAAAAATATGAAAAAAGTTGGCGAGAATAGAGAGAAGAGCAGATGTCAACTCGGTATTTGAGGTTGTTTTCAGACAATTCATGAGGCACCCATTTTCCAAGTTTAGGAACTTTTCCAAGTTGTTGAAGATGACGATGAACAGTTGTATGGTTTGAACTGAGAACCACTGTCAATTCCTCAACTGATAAAGCAGGATTTTCTTCAAGGGCTGCTTCGAGAAGCTTTTCATCAAACTCAACTGGACGTCCGGTTCGATCTTCATCTTCAAGGGTGAAATCTCCACCTCTGAATTTTGCAAACCATCTTCTGCAAGTTCTTTCATTCACATTCCTCTCCATAAACTGAGTGAATGTTTCTAGCCGCTTCGGCTGCTGAGTTTCTTTCTTGAACTCGTAAAGCATTATGTGCCTCAAATGATTCTTGGGTACTTCCATGTTAGCAGGGTTTTAATCAAACAAAATTTAATTTTATTGTTCTCTGAAATAAAATTTGATCAGTTTAAATGCATCTAAACATAAAAATAATGTTCAGCTCCATTAGACATTATAAAATACTCTTTAAATTTCGTTCATTTTAAAAAAAGATAAAATTCGGACAGAACTTATGGGATGTCCTGATATTTATGAAATGGATTTAAATCCGACATTTTTTAAAATTTGTTTTAACGTTATTTTTTAAATGGATACACATATTTGAATAGATGCTCAGTTTATTATTTATTAAACAGTATATATATTTATTTATATCTATCGGCACGAATATTCGAGAAATTTTGCTAGAAAAATATGCGTCCTTCGGCAGGATTCGAACCTGCATCTCCTTAGGGAAACTGTCATTAGATCAGACGTGCCTTAGACCACCTCGGACGTGTAGCACCTAAGATTCTCCGAAAAGCATCCAATTTACATGGGGATAACTGCCATTCAGTTACCTCAAGTCAGTATTTGTCTTTTCGCCTCTCATTCCATATTAAAAGAGTGCGTGTGTGTGAGAGAGAGAGAGGGGGTGTTAGAGAGAAAGAGAGAGATATGGTGTTGGAGAGAGAGAGAGAGCTATATAAACGTAACGCCCTGTAAGACCTACCTGTTAACCATCGCTCTACAGTATGCGCCCATTATATATATATATGTGTGCGTTTGCGCATGGGTGGGTGTACAGCGAGCTGGGGGTGTAGTGGGATTCGGATAAATTCGGTTGGGAAGAAAGAAACGCGAGAAGGAAAACGCAAGGAGGAAAGAGAAAAAATCGAGAAAGAGAGATAAATGTGACTCACAGGCACATACAAATTAATTACGATGTACACACACATATATATATATATATATATATATATATATATATATATATATATATATATCCCTCTCTCACTCGGCGCGGGGGCTGGAAAAAAATCTAGGATACCCGGGCAGCAATTAGATCCGCCCAAATCACGTGCGAGCAGTTATTCTTCTGGACGTTAAAAGAAGGTCAAAAGGTCAAGGATGTTTGGATCGGAAGTGCCAAAACAGCAAAATGACGCGGGCACTTCGGCGAAGAGTAATGTTAGCAAACTTGTCCGGTTCATTATTATTATTGGTGCGCACTTAGTGCTCAATACAGGTGTCCCTGTGCCAAGATAGAGCCTGTGTAAATATAAAAGTGAACATAGGCCTGACGATTGCATCTAGCATGAAACAGACTGTCGCCTCTAAGTGTTGACTTCTATGTTCATTTATATATATATATATATATATATATATATATATATATATGTGTGTGTGTGTGTGTGTGTATTTGTTAGAAGCATTGCTAACAAACGTAGTTGGTTGTCACTTGTTTCATCCTTATTGATCGGTCTTTAACAGCTAAAAACAAAATTCAAGCTTCAATTATTTTGATTAAGGTACGTTTAACGTTTTGGTTTGAAGGGAAAAAAAGAAAAAGAAATAGCGAATCGATTATTATTCCTATCTATTTTTACATTTTTATGAAAACAATTCTTTTGATTTTTCTTTCCAGGAGAGTTTATAGAATCTACTTTCTTATTTTATTTCTTTATCTTTTCTATTTGAATTAAGCACTCAAAATAGTGCATTAAAATCTATTTCTTAAAAAATGAAAAAGAGCAAACTATGGCGCTATATAAACAAAGCGATTTACTACTTTTTAAAACATACCATATGTTCACAGCAAACATTTCGGCACGTTCCTCTGCCTTGATACAAATTGAAAGAGCTGAGGACGGATTAGGACTGTGCTTTCATCGTTCTACAACTCCTCCTCTTCTATCTTTTCTTCTATCGGTAGCCGGTGGGAAATGAATAGGAAGACAGTTTCATCTCGTGGAATCACTTTTTTTGCAGAAGGTGGGGAACGGTCATTTTGACCCCCCCCCCAATAAGTCTTTTAGGTTTAGGAAATTTAAAATAACAGCATTGCTCAACGAAATAAGAAATAATCGCAGGTAAAAAGTACCTGGATTATCTTTCTTTCCGTCCATTTTGAATGCCTCGTCTATTTTTATCGTAGAAAATGCAAAGATATATACATATATATTTATATAGTACAGGTAATCGATCCGTTGTTATATAATCCAGGTGGATTCTAGTAATATTAATTATTAAAACTGATCCACAGACAGCTCGATATTTTTATTTTAACAGACCATATGTATTTTTTACAGCAAAAAAACAAAAATTACCTCAACATAGAGATAGTCTATTTCAAGCAGTACGTGTACAGAATGGCTTGAAATAGACTATCTCTATGTTGAGGTAATTTTTGTTTTTTAATATATATATATATATATATATATATATATATATATATATATATATATATATATATATATACACGTGTGTGTGTCTCATTAAATAATTTATTAGATAAGTTTTGTCTACTTATTTTTAATAGGATCCTCTCGTTATTACGGACGAGTTTCTTAGTATTCTTATTAAAGGAAGAAAAAAAATTACCATGTTGATGTATATTCATTTTATTGCGAGTACTTTCGACATTAGCTCAGTGTCATCATCAGGGTGTTTTTCTAAGACCAAAAATGATTGCGTTCTTCATTTTTCTAAGACAAAATTGTTGTGTTCATCTGAAAATTAAATTTTTACTTGTGAAGTGAAAGACGCTAAGGTTATGTACTGTAGGATTTTAAAATTTTTATGATGTAAACGTCAAGGGAGGTAACTAAGATATTGAAATGTCTAAATATTTAAAAATCTATTTAAAACTTTAGTTAAAACTCTATATTATATATATATATATATATATATATATATATATATATATATATATACACACACACACACACACACTAATAGTAATACTAGTTTGGTAAAAAAAAACTCAGATAGCTCAACTTGTAGATATGTCAAAACAAATCGGTAGCTGAGGAAAAAAAACGAAAGAATTAAAAACATCCGACCAGGGCGAAAATAAATAGTCCAGTGCCTTAAGTGTTTAGTTCAAAGAAAAAGAAAACCAAAGCGAGTAGTAAGACTAAAACGTAGAATGATCAATACGCTAATATATATATATATATATATATATATATATATATATATATATATATATGAGAGAGAAAAGAGAGAGAGAGAGAGAGAGAGAGAGAGGGGGGTGACACCCAAAATGTATACACACTTTCACAGCTGATAGTTTAATTGATGTTTTTTTTTCTTTCCAAGTTAAACCCATTAGAACTGATGATAGCAGTCAAACTAAACTTTGAACAAACGAAATTCATTCTGAAGTGCGACTGGAAGTGTGAAAATGCAATTGAAGTGCAAAGAAATTTTAGTAGGGAATTTCAAACAGATCCATCAACATGACATACCGTCAGAGATAAGTTTGTAGCCGATGGAACTGTTCAGAATGTCCACGAGAAGAATCCCGGAAGACAACAACTGCACATATCAGTGACACACGGGGTAGAGGATGAGAAATAAACATTATTTGGTCAAAAGTGAAACAAAATCAGGAATTTTGATTGAACGACTTTTCTGTTATAATGCTCGAGCAACTGTTGCCTTTGAAATTTGACAGGGTAACGTAGACCCACCTCATTTCATCGTACCCCACAGCAGTCAATTCAGAAGCGCCTGTAATACTTTTTGTTCTGTTTAATAGATTCCTTTTTATACCAGATCACTCTACGAGTTGTCCTGAGTATGACGATAAACTCCATCCGGCAACAAAAACTCTCATCGAGAGATAGGAGGTTTCGAAGGGGCGTTTATGTTTATTTATCATCCTCTACACTGTCTGTCACTGATTGTGACAGTTGTGGATAATAACAGCATCGCACTAAATCGAATGGTTTCAGTGTTGAGTCTTGAGGGAGTCAAGCTTGTGATGATTTGAAAGTTCGAGGTTAATTCTGGATTTTTGATCAACGGGTTACTGGGAGATTTATTTTGCGATAGATCGGGTTTTAGTATTTCGGGATTCCAAGTTAAGTGGTTGCTCCGAGTGTGTCGGAAACATTCAGGGTATAATCGCTAAGAGAATATATACAACTAAGTAAAACGTTGTGAAACGTGATGGTAACTGTTACATTCTCTTCACCTCTCTCCTCACGTTCATAGCTCTCCAAAACATCCTTTATCACCACAGGAATAAAAAAAATGTCACAGTCCTTATTGTGTTAACTGGCAGTCCCTTATTTGAAAAAAAACTTTTTACCGCGTGCGAAAAGCGATATATGTAAAGAGAGAAAGTTTGGTCAAATGTTTTATTAGTTTGTCTGTGATATGTCCCGAAAAGGGATATATTTGTTCGAAGTAGCAAAGTGGTTTTGGACTACTGTAACCGAGTAGGACAATGTAGCAGGTAACCGTAATGGACTGGTCCTCGTCGTAGTGGTAGGCAATAGGCGTAGGCAATAGGCGAAGACAATAGGCGTAGTCCATGTACCTCCACATCAGTCTGTATTTATGGCTGACACCAGCCAATCATATTACTGTGAGGGGGAACCCAGGTGTATGCATATTCATTACATCGGTCTGTATGACCAGTCACGTCACTGTCCCTGATGCGACACACAGCGAAAAAAAAATTTTCTTTCAAATATTATTAACAGTTGGTTGAATATTTCTGATGGATTCATTGAAGTTTATTAGTTTTAAGGAGCAGTAATTATTTTATCTTTTTACGCCGAGCAAGGCGATAAAACAACTAGAACACAAGGGGGGCTACTGAGAGTGAAAAAGCCTGAAAAGAAAAAAAACAAAAAAAAAAAAAACAAGCTTACTGAGGATAGAGGACAATAAAAGAACAGGATTAAGAAGGCAGATGATGACGATTGACATTGCATTTAAATTTTTGAAGATCAAAATTGACTGGGTAACAGGAAGCCGGAAGAGAGTCCCACAAGTGGGAAGTGCTAGGGAAGAAACTAGCACAGTTACTTCTCGCTATTTCAACTGTAAAATGATGAGACCTATCTGCCAATGTAGTACTGAACTTAAAGTCAAGCTACCAAAAAGGAAAACTCATCAGAACAGTTACAATAAAAATGTTTATACGAAAGGCGCAAGGGTTTCATTTATATAAATGCAGAATGAAATATTAAATATAAAGTCTATGTTTGGTTTGGGAAAATATTGGGGGAGGAGGCAATCCGATGCATAAGTGAAAGCAGGTTTCCATCCATCCATCTCCAACTATCTAAAGATTTAGAAATTTACCTCCAAACGAAGGAGAAATGTTTGTAATCCCTTTATTGGAGGCTGCTGTAACAATAACAACTCTCTTTTAGCGATTGAAACTCGAAAAGTCTCAATACGGTCAATTGCCAGTTTCAAGCTAGCATTTAAAGGTTTTACCATTAATCGTACTTTTTATTGGCCTTACGCAGTTCAAAAGAGATCAAGCACATTAGGATCTAGCCATATTTATTCCACTGAATTCATTGTTGTTAATGTTGTTTTATCTTAGTCCCTTTTGTTTCCTATAAACAGGAAAAGAATATCTGCTCTCCCCCCCTCAGATCTTTTCCCGCCGTTTTGCGGATGCTGAGAATCAACATTGATACAGTAAATGTAAGATCATATCATCAATCCAAATCGAATAGTGATCAACTACATCGTATTCGGGTATTTTTTAAAATGTGCCATGAATAAGAAGATGATACAGAAAGCCCCTCTCTTCATATTCGTTTAGATGATAATCATAATAATAATGATGATGTGGTTCGATGACGAACTTTTGTGGTCTCTTGCAATCTTCCATATTGGTTGTAAGGCGAATAAATTGTAGAAAAAAGACGAATACCAGTATAACTTATCTGAAGCTTTATTCAATTTAGAATGGAATGTGTCCGAGCTGGACTTATTTAAGTACACTCAGGTACCTCCACTAATTCGCTGAAAAAAAGCCCCAAACTTAATAAAAACAAAATTTTATCGTCAAAATGTTTATGTTATTATTAAGAGGAAAGATCAAGTTATTTTTTAATTATTTTTTATTTTACAATTTTTTAAAATCCTTTCTAACACATTCGAAATTTTGGTTAAAAATCTTGTTATTTTATGCGTCGGTGGTGTAACAGAGCTGGTTATGGAAATTTTCGCGCCTTTTTCCGGTAAAATAACACATTAATTTGGAAATTCTTGCAAAAATAAAATCATTGTCGGATTTTAATGAAACTTTCAGAACTTAATTACAAATGAAAAAAAATTATTTTTGAAAGTATTATTTTTAGAAAATCTTTGTGAAAAAAATTTTTTTCTTTACATCTGTTACCTCTACTTAATTTCATGAAATTTCTAGAAATTAAATTCTAGCCTCTAAATTTGCTTTATTAGTTAAGCGCAGAATTCCTTGGAGAATTTAAATCATTCATTCATTTTTTTTTCAGTTACTCAGTTCTCCGAATCTTCAAATAAAATCTGCCATAAAACTATCACATTATTTAATTAGATAAGCTTGTAATTGCTTTTATAAATGATATATATTAAAGACATTTAGTAGGAAGAAAAAAAACTCCGATAAATAATGAATTTTTGTAAGAATTGTCCCCATTTTTTTAAATTATAATAATTTATAGTTTCAAAAATCTTTAAAAAAATTCTTTAAAACTACCTCTTCATTAGGTTATTAAGTTATTTAGTGAAGACTATATTTACGAAGTGAAAATTGAAAAGCTTAATGCAAATCCTCACGCACCAGGATTTTTAAAATAATTTAAATAAACGTTCCCATTTTGAAAGTATGGGTGATCATGCACGACATTATCAGAAAATAAGATCGCTGACTATTAAATTTAAAGCCAACATTCCTAAAATTAGATTACGGAGAATATTTCCAACATTTTTAAGGTTACTGAATACTTAAAAATTATATATATATATATATATAAAGCGTTCACCCATCATTTTCTTAAATTATGTTTTAACAGATAAAGTCTTTGTAGAACAATAATAAACATGTCAACACCTCGTAAATAGCTTGACAGCTGCTTCTGAAGCACTTGACGAATGATTTACGAGCCTTGGCAAGCTATTAAACACTGCTACTGTTTGTTTTAAAAATTAATTTCTGTTTTTTTCAAATCAGATTAATTATACTTTAAATCAGCTAATATTCCTCAAATCAAAAAAAGGGCACTAATCAGCTATTTTAGCCCCTCCCCCCAAAAACAAAAAACAGAGAATCGACTCCAACCATTAGAATTTCTGTTTGAAATACATTACGGAGTATTTTGCTTACTGGAAATAGTAAATTTAATCTTTTAGCTTTTAATTAAAGCTAAAATGAAAACTTCAAGAAAGATGTTTTTCATTTTAGGTATATCGAAAAAATAGAGGTACTTATATGAAGTATAAGGGGGCGAAAAGCCATATCACAAATAATAATAATAATAACAATAATAATAATAATAACAATAGTAATAATAATAACAATAGTAATAATAATAATAATAATAATAAAGTAAGAAAACATTTGTTTCGTCATTTTAAATTTAAACACTAAACTCTCTACGGTTTTTCTTACAACTTATCCGTTTTTATCCTATTGGAAAATTTTTCGATATTTTCAAGATGGACTCCGAAAATCTTTGTTTTTATTAGAACTGCGAATAAAACTTGTAAGAAATAAACGAAATGTATCCCCACGCCACACAAGCCGACCCCACCTTTCGTCGCTTTGGGAACGTGCTGAAAATTTCAATTTTCCATAAATAAAATAACCGTGACAAGGTCATAGAGATTCTCCTGAAAATTTAGCACCCGCCAAAACTGATAAAGTTGGATGAATTCCCAACTACAAAGAAATCAAATCTTTCGGCGTAGAACCGCCGCCCCTTCTCAACTCCTTTCATTCAGACTCACCGAAACAAGACTCTTAGAGAATTTGGCTCTGATGCAAAGGTAAGTCTAACCCTTTAAGAAATATTTTGCTGTATATATTTCCAGATTTATTTAAAATGGTATGACTGATGTTATTTTCTTTTAATGTATTTTTAACAAAATCCCCTCGGCAATCGTTCAACTGGACGTGTAAATGAAAATCTTTCGGAAAATATTCAAGAACAAATTTCATATACACACGCACAGATTGACTGTTAATCGTTTGTCTGTAAAATATAGAGTTTTGGAAAATCATGTGACAATAGATTACAGTGGAACAGCCTTATGCAACATCACTGTTGTTTCTCATATTCTGTGACATTTGCATCGATTCCAAATCTCAATACAAAAAGCATTCTTCTGGATGTGACAGACCAAAACTTTTAAATAATAGTCATCTATCTTTTGTATTCTCAGACGTCTCTCCTTATTTATTTACATTATTATTTACATTATTCGTACTATTGTCCTCATCTTTGTCGCCATATCTATTACAACGTTTCGGCCGTTGTACGCTCTGGCCTTCTTTGGAGAGAGAAGGGAGATCACCGCCCTCTGTGGGATCAAGTTGAGATCATAGACAAAGAACACCATAGAAAATTCGTAAACTTAAGGAATCAGCACATATGTTAAGCCACAAAAATCTCCTGAGCTGACCAAGCATAGAAATAAATACAATATGGGAACCAGTAATAAGGAGTGCCAGAGAAAAGCAATAACAACAACAAAAATTGCAATATGAGCTCTGGTAAAAACACGGAATGATAACAGCAAAAATTGCAATATGAGCACTGGTAAAAAATGATTGCTGAAGACATTAGGTTTATAATATCCAGAAATTCTGAAGGACACATGGCACAGTGGATAAAGGCGTTAGTTAGATCCAGTGACAGGACCCAAAGAGTGTGAGTTCAATACCTGGTTAAGGCAGTTGGGAACTTTCAGAGGGAAATTAACAGGAGATAAATGATAACTGACATCCATTAAACAAGGCACGTGGAACAGTCTACCCCAGTGAGCGAAATAAAGGGTTCAGTTCGACTTTCTGGAAGGCTGGAGCATACAACGGTGTAATAATGGCGAATAGTCCGAATAATGTAAATAATGTACATAATACCCCATCTCAGAAGTATAGACAGATACTGAAAGGCCGAAACGTTGTAATAAATATGGTAACAAAGATGAGGACAATAATCCGAATAATGTAAATAATGTACACAATACCTCATCTCAGAAATATAGACAGTCTTTAAACACGTACACATGTCAAGACTGTTTTTGTAGTCTTGCCTTATAAAATATGTCAATGTGTTCTTCAAATTTTAATGTTATTGGAGGAAAGGGGTTGACAAAAACCAGGAATCTTTTTAAATGCGCTTTTCGATGTTCTGTCAGTGAGTGACAGGAAAGAGAATGGCAGTGAGAAAAAGATTCTTGCTTGAGCACCGTGAAAAATTGTGCAACATGAAACAGACAGTTGTGCTGATAATCAGTAGATTACGGGAACAGATCCAAAGATCTTCCCAGAGATTGGAAGAATGAGAGATCTTAAAGGAAGAAATGAGGTTATGTAAACCACAGCAGAGTTGAAATCTGCAAGAATCCCGAGAGAAATAGTATGAATTTAGAGTGAGAGAAAGAGAGGATATTATCCGAAGACATTTCTAGTTCTTTAATCTACGTTGTCATAATATATATATATATATATATATATATATATATATACTAGAAAATTTCCCTCATTTTTATTTTAATCATTTGACACCAAGAAAGGTGATAATGTCACTGAGACGCAAGGGGTTACTAGGAGTGAAAGAGACTTTAGTGAGGAGAAAGATCAATAAAAGAACAGGATTTAGGAAGACAGAAAACAACGATGTATCTTAAATTTTTGAAGATTGTAGTTATCAGGGAAGCAAGGAATCTGAAGGGAGATCCACAGGCGAGAAGTATGAGAAAAAAAACTATTAGAATAGAACTTGTGGTTGCATCTAGCTAGTGCAACAGTAAAACGGTGGGACCTAACTGCCAATCTAGTCAGTCAGTTATTTGCTATGCGTGATACACACTTAAGCGATCTTTCGATACATAACTGACGAGGCAGATTTTTCCCGCCGTAGGTTGTCATTTCCTTCTGCAGTAGATCAGTTGCGATCTAAGGCTATAGAACCCGGTATGTCCTGCTATTTATCCATAGGTGGGTGGAGAAGAAAAGGCTTCATACCTTTCCGAAAGGTATTAAGACATAAGTGAATGTAATAGATTCGAGTAGAATTCGAACTCTGCTCTCCGATTACTCAATCTGAGTCGGTATCCATTACTCCACCGTTAGTAGTACGTCTAAATTCATGGAACCGAGGTAAGAAGGAAGAAAGCTACTATTTTATGATGAATCTTATGTGCGTCCAATATGCTTCGAAATCCGATACACAGACGCAGAGTAACCGCTTAAATCCCCAACATGACCCCCGTGAAAGCAAAATTTGCTTACCTGGTCAATATTGGTTGCTGTCTCCCTCAAAGTACTCCCCTTCTGGAACTATGCATGCTGGGAACATTCTTAGAAGTCGTTTTCCAGAATGACCTTCGTTGCTGGATGTGTGTTGGAAATAACCAGAAACCACGGTTTGGTAAGTTTGATCAATGAAGTTGATGATCCATTTTTATAATGGATTTCTCAGGCAGGAAGTTTCGACCTCTTAATGAACCGAGCACAAAAGTATTGTCATTGCGAAGAGTCCACTTGTCAGGCCAAAGTTTGGGTCTTTTCCTCCGAACAAATTATCGTCATTTTTTCCAGTGTTTTCACACCGGCCCGGTGCAAGGATCTCGTGGAAATTAATCTATAGTACAGGGCGGCTCCATCTCTACTATATCTCAGTTTTCATGAAGTTGTAGTCATATAAAATACAAATTTTATTGAAACCTAATTATGTACAATAATGGATCATATGCAATATAGGCGAAAAATTTAACTAGAAAAATTGAAACTACATACAATATTAGCTTAGACCAGCTCTGACCCGCTTGAACAAGCTATGGCCAGCGGCTCGAGTGAGGACACTTGGGTCCTCACGTTAAAATCGACCTTGACCCCCACCACCTGACTCAGTGGTGGGGGGGTCAAGTAAATCTCTACAACTATCCACCCCCATTTAAATTTAAACTTTATTAGAGCATTTTGAAGTGCAATTCATGACAGGAGGGAGGGTAGCAAAAATATATTTATTGCTTTAGGATGATAATAGCGAAATATAACAATGGTTAAAAATAATTTAGGTTGGTGCGCCTATCGTCCGGTTCACACTCCTCCCCGAGGAGTAAAGGTTTATCCCGTGTTTCCTATTTAGGATTGGGTTCCCGGTTCATTCTAAAGTCTATTTCAACTCTATACTCCAAACGCTGATCGTTTCCTACGCTAATGCAACTCCACAAAATATCCCTCTACTTTGAGTGTCTCTGAAGCCTTGTAGTGGGTGAGCATTAGTAAAAAAAATAAAAAATAAAAAGTAGTTGACTATGTCAATTGATTTGGATATACCTATATGGCGGAGATCATTGTGTGTTTAACATTAGTAATGTAGGTCAGTGTTTAATTTTCCCCCTCCCCCTTAATGTCATGTCTCTTCAGGGCGTAGGCAATCAGGAGTCTCCAGTTTTCTTTTATTTAATATATGTGAATTGTCATGTCTTTGGCGAGATAGTGAAGTCGCCCGAGAAACTAGTCTTCCCCGTAATACAACCGGATTTTTCATTCCGCAAGGGCATTAATACGAAGTTTAAAAAAAAAAAAAAAAATCAACATAGTCCAACATTTGAACATTCGCCGATTTCATTTTTTACACCGATAAGTTGAGGATTAAAAAAAAAAAAAATATTGATTTTTTGTTTAAGCATGAAGACTGGCGCAATTCAATCTTCCTATTTCACACCTCGTTCTAATGACCTTACACCGAACTAAAAAAAACAAAAAAAAAAACAATCCAAAAAACTATGTACATCAGTTGATAGAAAGAGAAAATAGAAAGAAAGACAGATTGAAAGAGAAACACGAAAAAACCTCGGAAGATCGTAAAAGAATGAAGATAAAATCGACATTTCAATGAGATTTATAGAAAAATAATAATAAAAAGAAAGTTAATTTTTATTCAACGAAGCCATTTTGTTTTTGTTTTTTTAAATAAAAAAGGCCGTTTTTAAATAAAAATAGATCTCTCTATGTTGACTTCGATGGGCGGACGAGACAGAGTTTTGTATTTATTTTGTCTGTAAATACAAAAGAGAACTAAAAGCAGGTCGAGGGCGAATAAGTAAGTAAGTAACTAAGCGGGGGTGGTTTGTTCAGAATTTAGCACAAAGCATTTTCCTGTGAAAAAGTCGGACGAACGAATGATGTGATCACGTGACACACCAAAGTTTTTCAATCACAAAGAGCGCGCGATACAGGTCGGACGTGCGGGGGTGTCAAAGCGCAAATGCATTGTTTTCTTTAGCTTTCATGCTCAGGTTCGAGTTAGGGTTTAATTAACCTTTTCGTATCTTCAGGTACAGACGAATCTACGAGGTGTTGGGGTGATGAGCTAATTGCTTATTTCACTTCAGTGTCGGTGGTCCGCGATCGAGTCCAGTTAAAAAAGAGGATTTTGAAGGCTAATTTTTTTTCCAAACGGACAGACTCTCTATTTAAAAGACTGACTCTACACAATCTTCATATCTCATTCAGCCTTGCGTTTGTCTGCTTATACCGCCATGTACACTGACGTCACTTCCTAGTATATTGATACCAGGAAGTGACATCAGTGTTGTTACAGCAGGATAATCTCTTTCTTTCTTTCTCTCTCTCACACACACTCACACACACACACACACTTAGTCGATATTTGTTCTGCTCAGTAGCTAAAATAGTTGCGTGTTTCTCAACAAAGAAAAACAGTTTGTATATGAACCAACTTTCGGAGACTGGCGCAACACAAACTTCGTTTACTTTTCTCAACCTGTCGAGTGTCAGGCTAAATTAAAATGAATAAACTTAGTAAGGCGAAACAAAATACAGGAAAATGTGGAGAGCTATGATCGCCAACGTCCTGAAATGATTAAGTAATTGTCTATTATAAGCAACAAAAACATTTGCACAGTAGAAAGCTGTTTTCACAAGTTATTGTAAGTTCATTTCTCAATGGAGTGCTCCACGAGTGTGTCCATGTACCAAACTTGGTACGGCCTGAAAAATCGCATTTGATGCAGCGTTCGGCGTCATAGAGGAGGGGACGTTTACCCGTAACGATGTGTGTAGTAAGACTCGAAAATCAGTTTGATCCTCACTAGGTGCCCCACGATACTGTCTTAACGATAAGGGGTAGTTTATATGGATAGGAGCGGGTGATAATTATTTTTTATAGAAGTCTTTTGAAATGAAGAAGAGCTTAATGAACTAAAGTTGGTCTGGTACAAGGCAACAAAAACAGAGTGCTTAATAAGAATTCCTTCTAGTTAAGTAATGTATTATAGCCAATAATAATAATAATCATGCAGTCACCGAAGATCACAACGTTTGGCGTGCCTAACAAGCTTATCTTGCAGACCGTTAATCGTTCTGTAACGAAGTCATATTAAATATAATCAGAAAGGCTACGTCAATTTGAGAAATTATTCAACCATAGCAGAAAAAAACTATAGGAGTAGACAGGTTCACCTATCGCCTGGTATAAACTGCACCCCGACCTTTTTAAGTAGAGGTTTATCCCTTGTTTCCTGTTTAGGATTGGGTTTCCGGTTCCTTCAACTCTATACTTCTAACCTTTCCGCTTAAACACTGAAATTTTATTCACTATTTATTTATTTTTCCTCAACAGGCGTAGGTAGGTTTGCCTATCGCCCGGTTCACACTCCTTTCCGGTCTTTTGAATAGGATTAGAGGTTTATCCTTTGTTTCATTTTTAGGATTAGGATTTCGGGTTCCTTCTAAAAGTTTTCATTATCTTTCACTCTCAGTAGCCGCCTGCACCTTAGTGGCATTATCACCTTGCTTGGGAGTGAATTTATTATATATATATATATATATATATATATATATATTGATGCATGTTTTATTAAATAATATAGACAAGTTTTGTCTATTTATTTTAAGTAAGTTCCTTTCATATTGTCTGATAAGCTTAACATTATCATTGAAAGATGAAAGAAAATCACCATATTGATACATGTTTTTTAATCCTATCTAAGCTTTCGGCTTACATAAGCCATTATCAAAGATGACAGTTACATTTCAAAATATCGAACAATACACGGACAAAACAATAATGATAGTATTTTTTTGTTACATGAAAAATTTCAAAGCAACGACAAACTCGTGTATACGAGACGCGGAAGCGAATATTGCTACGCAGCTCGTGACGTCGCACATGACCACGCGAGAGTGAAAACATGCATCAATGAAAAATTGCTGCCTAAATACACACACACACACATTATATATATATAAAATAATAATAATAATAATAATCTTATAAATATAAGTAATTATACTCGTCTGGAATATATATATATATATATATATATATATATATATATATATATATATATATTTAAAAATGAACACCCAACGCAACCCAGTGAACCCCCACCCGTGGCCAACAGTTGCTTTTTTCTATTTTTAATGCCATCTCCCTCGAGCTCTCCACAGTTTCTTTTTCTTTGTTATATGCCGCGGCCTTTTGAGGAAAATAAAAAAAAAAGTCTTTCGGGTTTTGAGCCAAAGTTGTCCTTTTCCTAGATACGTTCTATTAAACACTAGAGAGGCCAGTCTGCCCTACTATTTTCCCCATAATGGAAATGGCGGGAGAACAAATGGATTCGTGTTTTTCCCCCCAAGGACAATCGTGGGAAGTGAACGCAATTGACTAGGTTGGAATTAAAAGCTGGTTCACCGATACGAATTTCTGCACCGATAAACACTGTTACCCGCCAAATCTTATCTGTTTCTGTCTGCATTAAATACAAAGCAGGTTTGATTGTACGCAAAGCCTTCGTCGTTGTTTACAAACAATAATCGTAGACAAAATATGTGATGAAGTAACTATAGAGAATATTTTTTATTAAGGCAATTCACCCCAAGCAAGGCGGGAGTGCCACTAGCACTCAAGGGGTTAAAGAGGATTGAGAACAAGAGTAAAGAGGCGTGTTTGAGGAAAGGATTCAGAGAAGGACGGGGAACAAGCTCAGGCTGTCAGATGTCGATTGACATTACACTTGAATATTTGAAGATTATAGTCATCGGGGAAGCAAGTAAGGGGAAGGGAGTTCCACAGACGGGAAGCGCGGGAGAAGAAGCTGTTTGAGTAGAAGAGACGGTTATATTTAACCGTTTTGACAGTAAAAGGGTGGGACCGAGATGCCAGCCTGGTAGCTCGTTTAAATTCATGTAGTCCGGGAACCAGCAAAAGTAGCTTGTTGGAACAGTTGCCGTGAAAATATTTGTAGAAGAGACAGAGGGAAGCCACAGAACGTTTGTGGAAAAGCGATTGTAGACTAGATGTTATGTCATCTCGCATATTAGTCTCTGGATTTTGTCAAAGACCTCGAGACATACACTTCTTTGAACCTTGTGGGCGCATTGTCGATATTAAAAATAAGTCCAACACAGGGCTAAACAGAGAGGAAGACTGTATTACGCCAATAATTCAATCTGCCTGCTGCTCTGAAAAAAAATCAGCATTTAAAATTTTGGCTGCTTACCAAGGTTTGAACACAGATCACTTATGCCAGAGTATCGGGAGAGTTACGTTAATACAACATCACACAGTAACCCTCTTCCTTGAGTGGCTCTTGGGTTTTGTACTAGCTTTCCAAAAGGTTATGCATATAAAATAGATAATCCATGTACGACTTTACGTCTATAGGTTAGCAGCACCCAACTCCTCTCTAGACCTTCATTCTTATGACTTTTAAAAGCAACATCTATGTCCATTTTGTTCGATTTTGCCAATAGTCCGGTTTCAGTCATTCATTACATCAGAGATTTTAGGCACATGCCTTTTGTAAACATAAATTGTTACATGTATAGTATAAGTGTAAAAATTACATTATACGATACGTGTGTGTGTGTGTGGGGGGTTGGGGTGTATGAAAGGGATTTACATGTTTATATTTTGTGTTAATTTATTTTTTAAATTTTGAAAAAAAAAATCTATTATGCAAATTCTATTTAGAAAAATCAAAGAAAATTTTCGAACGTAAATGTTCAATTTTTAAATTCTGTTGTAATTTTGGGATATTCTGTATATCCCCCCCACCACACGAATATGTGTGTATCTCTCTCTCATGCACAGATATAAATGCATGCGACAGAGTTTTTGGGATACTTAGATAGATCTCTATAGCGTAGAAAAATGAGTGTCTGAAGTGTTCCCCAATGAAACGAACATTCTGAAGAACGCTTCAGGTCGGTCGGACGGACGGTCGGTCACACACACACACACACACACGTCTCGTGTTCTTGTGTTCATTCAACCATTCCTTTCCGTCGTCCATCACAGCATACTATCAACTAGCCGGGTTTTTTTTTTGTTACAAGATCTGTGGAGATTAAAAACCTCAGGGATAAGTCAATTCATGCCTTCCCTTTAGTGTGAAATGAACAGAAAGAGTTGCATAAGAAATTCGAACGTGGTCTGCAGATTCTGCGGTGCTGGTGACCCCAAATCCTGACGTGGTGGGTGTGGCGCGGGTCTGCTAAACTTAATCTGGACCAAAACCCAAAATAGGAGGAGAAGACTGTGCTTGCCTTCAAAATCAGTATTTAATAACCTATTTGTTTTTTGTTTTTTTTACCTAGGCATGAACAGTGACCACAGAAAAACTATTTCCGACACGAAGACGCTATATATTCTTTCTTATAATGCTTCTTATATAGCTTGAATCTGATCAGCTAGTCAGATTGCACTCTCTCTCTTTCTCCATTTATCTATTTTTGTCTAGTCATACACACACATACATATATATATATTTATTTGTATCGATCTCTCTCTCTATATATATATTTATATTATTATATCCATCCATATATATATATTAATCTGTATATATTTATTTTATATTTATATCTATCTATCCATCTATATTTATTTCTATATTCATATCTAGCTTTATATCTATCTATCTTTAATATATATATATATTCACATCCAGACCCTACTTTTTTTAAAAAATGAACCTTGAATGTTTTTCCTCACCTAAAATCAAAGCTATCCACTTGCTGCTAATTAAGACGAAATTTACCTTGATTTTGTTCAGAGACTTAATATCAAACATTTACATCGGAATTTCTTTGGCGAATAAATGGAAATATTCAATTAGAAATATTTCCAAAAAGAAAAGAAAATCTCCAAATATATTTTCACAAGAAATGGTTTACGTTAGGGATTTTTATTTATTCTCTTTTGTCTATTTACATTATTTACATAAGCGATCAGTTCTTAAAAAAAAACAAGCAAACTAGGTGAGTTATCCCTAGGTATAGACAGCGTGTGGACTACATTCTACACGTAAAAGGATCAGTTTGAAATTCCCTGGCGTTTTCCCGGATTAACAGACACCGAAGAAGGCCGGAGAGGATAACAACCGAAACGTTGTGACAACAACAACAACAAAGTTGATGATGTCAGTCTGAATGTAAATAATGATAACTCTTCATATAAATAAAAAAAAAATTCAGACAAGCAACTCGTGGTACGGGTTCGAGTCTTGAGAACAAGTGACAGCAAGTCTATCTGGTAGCTGAGGCTGTTGTGTATAGTTTGACAGAGGTTCGTGTTTGAGCCCAGGTGTTTTGATACTGATTTTCAAGGTAGGCAACAACTTTTCACTTGGGCGATTGGCGCAACACAATCTTCTTGACTTCATTATTAAAAAAAGAATCCCGCTAGGGAGACTGTTAAGACAATATCTTTCTGGATTTTAATTTTATCTGTTGATGTGAGAAAAGGACACTTATTCGACCTAATGTCACTAAAGATTTTAACAGTAACACCTGTCACAGTAGAATCACGATCATTTGGATGTTGGGGCATTTAGAAAAATACCCATGACTGCCTCGATGTGCTATAATTTAAAATTCTCCTGACTAAATGTTTTTCCCAAGTAAAAGTTAGATAGTGGTTGCATAACGCCATATTCCCAGAGAACCCAGTGCGGGACAAACTCACTGCTCTATAAGACATGTCTTTCGATGAGGGCGTCTTCAGACAATTTCGCAAATTTTGAAAATAATGGACAGTCATAAAAAACGAACTCAAAACTGTCAAATGGTCTGCGAAAAATCAGCAACATGATTTATTTTACTAAAAAAAAATATATTTTCGTTTGACACAGGGCCAGTTTAGTAGAGCACCTACTGATTAATCAGAGCGTTTAACCTGCTTCATTACGTAAAGTTACTGAATAAGAGTACATCCCAAACAAAATTGTTGAAAAAGAAAACATCTCTTCACATGTCATTACCGGTCGGCGAAATTGCAGAGAAAACCCTTGTGGTTAACAACGACAGAAAACGGAAGAGAATCTTTTTTTACACAACTCATAATAAAAGAAGTGTTTTTAAAATAGTAATTAGATTTCTTTAACTGCGAATGTTTAGCTAGCCTTATTCACTCATCAAAGAAGCAGATAGAAAACCGGTTTATGTAGAACCCACAGAAATAGACTGACTGCATTGAGGCAAAGGGTTATTCAAAGTTGCATTCACGATAATTCTTAAAGAGACTGTTTAAAAACAAAAATATTTTTCTCAAAGAAAAACAAGCTTTCATTAGTTGTGTTTTATAGTAAATAAATGCGACTATATAAATTTTCAGTTTCAGATGTTGTAATACGATTTTCTTCCCAGTAGGGAAAGCAACTAGCTTAGCAACGAAAAAACAATAAAAATCAAATAAAAAGAAATAACTTACCATTAACAAGTTCCCTGGCCTCAGAAAACAGAGGCCAGCGTTTGGGTAAAAATATAAGTAGAAACGTTGAATAATACCAAAATAAATGCATGGTTGAGTGATAGCGAGGGGCCCAAGAGAAGACGACAACACAGCTAAGCAGCTCAATGAACTTCAACCAGTTGAGCCAACCAGTCGGTGCGCCGGCTTTATAAGTTCCTAAGACGGGAATCTCGCTTATTTTTCGTTAGTGAGGAGGTCGGGGATTTGCTTGTGACGAAAGCAGCGGGGAAATTTGTTTTCTTTCTTTCTTTCTTCCTTCCTTTCTTTCTTTCTGAAGAAGAAGAAGAAGAAGAAGAAGGAGAAAATAAGTAGGGAGAAGAGAAAGAAAAAAAGTCAAAAAATAAAAAAGGGAAAAGAAGTAAACAAACAGGAACACACCTTGTGCTCTTTTAACAGAGTAAGTAACATTAAAATTCAGATAAATAAATGAAGTTTTGAAAAAAATAAAAAATTGATGGGTGAAGGAAGGAAGACTAGTATTAACTGTAACAGATATTAACAGAGCAATTATTGATTACAATGCTAGTGTTTTTTTATGGATGAAGGTAGCGCTTCCTTTCAATGGGATGATGATCACAAAGGAGTTAAAACTACTACTATTACGGATAATAATAATAATAATAATAATAATAATAATAATAATAATAATAAAAGAGAAGAAATTGAGGAAGTGTATGCTTATTAACATTGCACATAGTACCATCTGAGAGAAATACCTCCATGAGAATTATCGAGAAATTGTCCAAATACAAGGACTTGGAGATCGAGATGAACAGGATATGGGGAATGAAGACTGAGACTGTATCAATAGTAATCGGAGCTCTGGGCCTCGTCAGAAAAGGAATGGACAATTTTACTAATAGTGTCCCAGGTAACATCAACATACATATTGTCCAGAAGATCGCCCTACCAGGAACATACCATAAGAAAAAAGGCTATCAGTTAAATGACAATTCTCCTTTAGGGCCCAAGGACCTTAATTTGGACCTGGCTTTACAGGATAAAAAGCAAGAAACATACACAAATAATAATAATAATAATAATAATAATAATAATAGTAGTAGCAGTAGTAGTAGTAGTAGTAGTAGTAGTAGTAATAATAATAATAATAATAATAATGTCGAAAACATTTTACAGACGCTAATTTTATGTATATATATATTTTTTAATTAATAATGGAGGAGCTATGTAAGTTAAGAGTGGGCGTCGTACCTACAGTAATAAGAATACTGGGAATTGACTGTCAAACGGTCAATTCTTTATTAAAGAAACTCGAGAGGTGAAGAATAACTTTGACCATCCAGACTGCAAATGTGTGGAGGAAAAAGGTGGAAACTGGAGGTGGGGGGGGAGGAATTACTGTCACTTGATCCCAAGTAGCCATCCCCTCCCCAAACACTTCTGATGTTAATATTTAAAATCAGAAACAACAACAACAATAATAATAATAATAATGGTAATAATAATAATGATAATGATAATAATAATAATGACAATTTTCTTTATTCATTGTTTACTTGTATTTCTTTCATCTTAATTTCAGTTGCTTTTCAGTTTCAACTATTCAGACCGTCAATTTACGGCTATTGACACAGTCCCGAGTAGAAATTTTCAAGGTCAAGCTTAAAATTTCTTTCTTTCTTTCTTTCTTTCTTTCTTTCTTTCTTTCTTTCTTTTGTGTGTGTATATAAACATTGCTTGGTCATTTAGTTAGATTTAAAGAAGTGGATCGGGTTGAGAACCTTTCATTTTCACTCATATATATATATATATATATATATATATATATATATATATATATATATATATATATATATACGTGGGTTTGTGTAAATGGGTATCAAATTAGCAGCGTCCTCTCCTTAGAATATTACAACAAATCAAAGTGGGTAATCGTTTATTTTATTTTTTTATTTTCTAGAAGAAAATTCGCTGGAAACTTTTGCACACATCAAGCATACACACACAGACATGCGCGCACACGCACAGACGCGCGCACACACACACAAACACACACACAGAAGAATATTTTGTCGAGTCGAGATGTAATGTAGAGAAATTTGAAAATCGGTATTTGAAGAACATTTATTTTTATTGATTTATTTTTAACCCCGGCTCGAAGACTTGACCCAGGTGCCGGTGGGGAATAATCACTTAATCACTAGCGAGGAATGGCCCGTCACCCGGATACAAGGCGCTTGGTTCAACCAAGAAGGGTTCCCCCGCCAAAAATTCTAACACTGTGTCGTTTGGTCACATTTAAGCATGTTGAATGAGCCAAGAACTTTTCAGACCCATCTCTCTCTCCCTCCCTCTCTCTCTCTACGCCCCTTATTTAAACAATTGTTCTAGCCCTTTCCATAGTAATTTAATTTTAATAATGAATATGCTTATAAAGACGCGTAAATTTCAAGATTACTTATTCCAAAAATTTCGCTTGAAGATAAAAGAGAGCTTGGCATTTTAATTCAATTCAATTCTAATAATTGTATCGAAGTTTTCAGCTCTTGTTTTTGAAACATGAGAACTCTTATGTAGCGGAGGAATCATATTTTTAAATAAATAATTATATATATATATATATATATATATATATATATATATATATATATATATATATATATATATATATACAGGGTGTACATAAAGTTCATATGCACTTTAAAAATTTATAACTTTATTTGTATTTGCGATAGAAATAATTTGTAAAAAGGATTAGAAAGAAGTAAATCTATATTTTTTTTAAGGTTTTATTGAAATTTTATTTAAGTTTCCACATGTCTACCATCATTAGCAATACAAAGAGTAATACGATTTTGCACTTCACGGAAAATATTTGCCAACTGATTTACAGTAATGCCTGAAATCACATTAGTTATTTTAGCTCTACTTAAAACTAGATACATTAAACTTTATAACATTTTTTACAGATTATTTCTATCGCAAATATAAATAAAGTTATATGTTTTTCAAAGTGCACACGAACTTTATGGACACCTGTATATATATATATATATATATATATATATATATATATATATATATATATATATATATATATATATATCTTGTTCTTGTAACAGCATTCACCCGAGGTCGGTTGAGCTGGCTCCAATATTGGAGTTTCATGGGAATTTGGAATTCACAAGCGGTCCCCAACACGCATGTATAGCACATGAGATTTGATTATAGTGGTGAAGGTTTCGTGCAGGACCATCCACACTTTTTGAAGGGCCGAATTCAGAGACCTGGTGCACTACGTGCCACAAGGTCCCCAAATGACCCTCCGCAGGTTTTGAATTCAGTTTTTCCTTCTTCTAGACCAGTTGCCATCCAAGGCTATAGAACCCAGTCTGTCCTGCTATTTACCCATAGCTGGAGGGAGAAGAAGAGGATTCACACCTTTCCCAAGGGTATTAGCACGTAAGTGAATGTAATGGATATATATATATATATATATATGTTCATAGCTATCTATCTATCTATCTATCTATCTACGAGTTGCACTAACAAATCCTTGTCCGTGATTTCCAATCCCACTGCCTACTCCATCCATAATCCAGTTGCCATCCAAGGCTATAGAACTCAGTCTGTCCTGCTATTTACCCATAGCTGGAGGGAGAAGAAGAGGATTCACACCTTTCCCAAGGGTATTAGCACGTAAGTGAATGTAATGGATATATATATATATATATATATATATATATATATATATTATATGTTCATAGCTATCTATCTATCTATCTATCTATCTATCTATCTATCTATCTACGAGTTGCACTAACAAATCCTTGTCCGTGATTTCCAATCCCACTGCCTACTCCATCCATAATCCAGTTGCCATCCAAGGCTATAGAACCCAGTCTGTCCTGCTATTTACCCATACCTGGATGGAGAAGAAGAGGATTCACAACATTCCCAAGGGTATTAGTACGTAAGTGAATGTAATGAATATATATATATATATATATATATATATATATATATATATATATATATATATATATCATATCTATCTATCTATCTATCTATCTATCTATCTATCTATCTATCTACGAGTTGCTCTAACAAATCCTTGTTCGTGATTTCCAATCCCACTGCCTACGCCATCCATAATCACGGACCTGTGCCAAATTTGGTCAAGGTCAGCGATTAACGCGCCTTTCACATTTCTTTCTATTATTCTCATCATACGTGTTCTTGCCTGAGCTGAAATATTCTTTTTAATATTATTCAAACTACTTTCGTCATCGATGTTGTTTCGGTCATAACGTTTCAGCCGACCCTCTTTCCTACGTTCATTAGGTGTTTGATGAATCCGATAATTTAATTTAATTTTTTTTTATCTCGACGAGAAGCGAGGAGGAAACGATTGAAGAAAACAAACAAACAAAAAATGAAGATAACCGGATACGACATACACCTGCGGAAGATCAGAAAGTTCACCGGTTGAAACACAAGTTCAAGACATCAGGCTGAGTAATTAATCTTCATTTAGAAAATCTGATATTTGTCTTGCCTCCGTGAAGAAAATTTCGACTGTCATGTGTAGGGCGTGTATTGTGCTGAGACAGAAGGCGTCGAAGTTGTCATGAGAACGGAGGAAGATGTTGATGTCAAGGGTAAGGAAGAGTGAAGAGGAAAGGACATGAAGATTTTCCCCTGAAGGAATGGTTGGTCATGACGCGTTATCTTTGTGGACATTAAGAAATCTTTTGGTAATTTGCTTCTTTCAGGACATGAGGAGTGTCGAAAAAACAACAAAACAAAATCATCATCAGTTCATTGAGTGACGACAAGCCAATGCTCGATGGCGTCTTTGGAATGCACTCACACAAGCAGAAGCGGTTTTTTTTAGGGCTAAGCGAATGACAAATGGACACACCCGTAAGTAACGCGTTTCGACTCTAGATTGGTTTTCTCTAGACTAAAATTGACTCTCGATAGAGTCAATCATATAATGAGAGGATGGAGAAAGCTAGATTCACGACTATCTGGGAATAGATTTAGTAAAGTTTTTGTCCTGAAATACAAATGGGTGATAATCACACACACACACACACACATATATATATATATTATATATGTGAAATGTGTATGTATATAAATATAAATATAATTATTTACTCGCTGCCCCACGCAGAAAGATGTGGCACAAGGCCGAGTTTAAAGTGGGGTATCCGAGCCCGTGGGCTCAGGCAAAAACTCCTATAGGCCACGTAAAAACGGAGTCAGCAGAGCCTCGTCTGGGGGATACCCTCTGACATAAGCCAGGTATATATATATATATATATATATATATATATATATATATATATATATATATATATAATCAATTTATTATATATATTACTTACATATTATATATGCGCGGTAATTATTGGAAAGAGCTTAATATCAGTGATAGAGTTAACTTATTTAGTTGCATTGATGTGATTTGTGACCTGGGTTTCACGGCCTTTCGTCAGACAAAGGATCGCAAATAGTGTGAAACCCAGGGTCACAAACTCACATCAATCCAACTATATATATATATATATATATATATATATATATATATATATATATATATATTAAGCATTTCAACCCCAAGCAAGACGGGAGTGCTACTAGCACGCAAGGGGCTACAGAGAGTGAGAGTAAGAGTAATGTTTGAGGAAAGTGATGTTTGAGGAAAGGATAAAGAGAAGGACGGGAATCAAGATCAATGCATCAGAAGATGTCGACTGACATTACATTTGAATATTTGAAGATTATAGCTATCAGAGAAGATAGTAAGAGGAAGGGAGTTCCACTGTCGGGAAGTGCGAGTGAAGAAGTTTTTAGAGTAGAAGAGGAGGCTACATTTAACTGTTTCGACAGTGAAAGGGTGGGACCGAGATGCCAACCTAGTAGCACCCTTAAATTCATGTAGTTTGGGAACCAGCGAAAGTAGCTCGTCGGAGCAGTTGGCATGAAAATATTTGTAGAAAAGACAGAGGGAAGCCACATCACGTCTGTGAGAAGGTCACTGCAGTCAAGATGCCAGGTCAGGACCTATCACATTGCATATAACATTGCATATATATATATATATATATATATATATATACTTTTTGATTATACATTATTTTTATTGATATAATTTATTTAAGTAAATGCTCTGTTTTTAATTAAACAGTATTAATTACATTTACCGGCCTGAATCTTCGAGAAATTTCGTAGAAAATATGGGAACCGTCATATCGCCTGACGAGCTGTTGCCATTCAGCCACAGGGAAGCGTCCGATTATCAAAGTCCGAATGGGAACAGCACATTAGGCTATACGACGGTTCCCATAAGGGTTACAGGGTCGATTCCTGTCGGACGAAATATCTCGAAGATTTAGGTCGGTAAATGTAATTAATACAGTTTAATTAAAAAAACAGAGCATTTACTTAAATAAATTGTATCTATAGAAATAATGTATAATCAAAAAGTATATATATATATATATATATATATATATATATATATATATATATATATATAATCCTCTTCTCCCTCCAGCTATGGGTAAATAGCAGGACAGACTGGGTTCTATAGCCTTGGATGGCAACTGGTCTAGGAGAAGGACAACTCTGAATTCAAAATCTGTGGAGGGTTGTTTTGGAACCTTGTGGCAAGTAGGTCTCTGTATTCGGCCCTTCAAAAAGTGTGGCTGGTTCTGCAGAAAGCCTTCACCACTATAATCAAATCATATGTGCTGGTGACTGGATGCCGGTTCCTAGTAACTGAGCTGATTTTCCCGTCGAATATGACGGGTGAGTCCACTATATATATATATATATATATATAATACGATTAAAAAGTTTTGTTACTTTACTAGCTGATTGAATGATTGATGTTACTTTCAGCATTCCGACTCCAGAGTTTCGTAGACGGCCCCTCCGGTGGATTACTCCGTTCATTCATTTATTTTTTCCTATCCGGTGATACAACTCTGAGTTTCAGGCAGACACCATTTATTATTAAAACAGGGTGACTCAAATGTAGGCATGCAGTAATGAAAAACAAAACGTGCGCACAAAACGTGCGCACAAAACGTATTCTGTTGATTTTACAAACATCAATAATAATGTTTTTTTTATTTTTTTTTTTTAAGCATTTACCCCAAGCAAGGCGGGAAGCCATTAGAACGCAAGTGGTTACATAGTTGGAGCGAGAACAAAGAGGAGTGATAGAGGAAAGGATGAAGAGACGGTTAGGGGATGGATCAGGACATCTGGAGACGTCGTTTGACATTACATTTGAATAATCGGAGATTATAACTTTCAGGAAAACAAGAAATGGGGAGGGAGTTCCACAGGCGAGAAATGCGAGACATGAAGCTATTGGAGTAGAAGAGACGGCTACATTGAACAGTTTCGACAGTGAAAGGGTGAGAGCGAGATGCCAGCCTAGTTGAACGCTTAAATTCATGAAGTCTGGGAACCAGCGAAAGCAGCTCATCGGAGCAGTTACCGTGAAAGTATTTGTAAAAAAAAAAAAAGACAGAGGGAGGCAACGGCACGTCTGTGAGAGTGCGTCTGCAGACGAGATGCCAGATCAGGGCCAATTACATTGCGTATCCGTCTTTGGATTTTTATCAAGGACCTTGAGACAATTAGAAGGGGCTCCAGACCATATATGGCAGCAATACTCCATGCAGGGGCGAATGGTTGTTTTGTAGATTTGAAGGATCGACTCCGGCGAGAAAAATTCCCTGGCACGGCACAGGGAGCCAACTTTCCTTGCTGTGGACGAAGCTATTGACTCAGTGTATTCGTTCCATCTCAGGTCAGCGGACAATGTGAGACCGAGCAGTCGCAAAGAGGTGCTCTCGTGGAGTTGAGCGGTAGACATTCTAATGGGAGGCAAGGATGGTTCTCTCTGGTGAGTAATAGAGAGCAATTTTCTTCCAGTTGTGTTTCAAAATCCGCTGCCGCTCCTCGTTCGTAAAATTACCAGTCATCTTTAAATTACCGTTTTGCCTGCAAAACATTTATTATCATTATTATTACTATTTTATTTCTTTTGATTTCTGGTGTGTACTCATTTCTTTCCGGGTCCCAACCAGAGACCGAAGGTCAGAAATATCATCCTGACATTTTCCACTGAGCATTTTTCGAGAAAAAAACCTCTAGAAGCAACAACCTAAGATCACAAATATTTTAACAGATAAAACCCTTCGTAAGATGTGGGTTGTACTTGTGAGTACAATTTTTTGCATTTTTTTAAGTCTTGGGCTATCAGGAATCTTTCTCAATCAATCCAAGGGCTGGAATTGTTGATGGTGTCATCTTGTAGTAGTAGTAGTAATCAATTAAAAATTATAATAAATGTATTATAATAAAAGTTATGAAAATAAAAATATTAAAAATGATTGTAATGAATTAAATGAATTCTATTATTAAATAAATCCTCGATCCTTCATCATAATATTGCTATAATACTTACTCTACACTCACTTTGGCAGGCCCCCTACCCTGTATAAATTTTTAATCCGCCATATTTTTAGAGACAAAATTTGAACAAGTAAAGTGAAATTTAAAGACAAATAGAACCTTGCTTGACTGTAAAACTCATCGTAGCCGAGCGGTCAAAGCACGTCGGATTAAACGGTGATTTCTCCTGGAGAGGTGGACGCATTTTCTTTAATAAGTCTTCTCGAATGTAGAAGCTGGTGGACGAACTAAAAATACTGTGTCCGTTTTTCTTTCTGGCTTTAGGTAAAAGAGACACAAGGGAATGCTCTAAAAGTTAACAAGACACAAACAAGAAAGCAAAAAATTCAACAGTGCTATGGCGGGCGGGGTGTGTGGGGGTGGTGAGGTACATTTATGGAAATGTTTTGCAAGAACCACGAATCAAAACAGTCAAAACTAATAGAGATTATTTCTCTGCTAAACAGATTTTAAGATTCCAAAAGTCATTAAAAATCGACCATTACTTTTTTCTTTTTATGTATATCACTAGAAAAAATAAGTGTATTAGAGTTTGATTTTTAGGTTAAATGGAAATCGATTTCAACGGTAAGTTAACGACGTGGAAATCAACACCAAAGTACAGTACGGCCAAGAAGAATTTCATTTTGAAGAAATACAAATTACATCTGGTTATATCGAAGATTATTTATAAAGTTGAAGCTCAATTGAGCCCTAATGAAATTGTATGTAAAAGAAACGAGTCTGCCAAATCATTTGAAATTTTAAAATTAAATCAGTATTCGAATAAAGAAAGTTTTCAAAGTAAATAAATAAATCATATTAAACTACCTTAGTAAGGTATATGTTCGTTATCTGATTTCAGTGTTAAGTTTAAAGAGAAATCGATGTTGAACCTAATCAAACTTCATTGATACTATAAGGAATTGTTAGTAATAAAATTTATGTTTTAAATGAGTTGAACCGAAATTAAAACATTTCTGTTGGAGCCGACTATTGTTTTAATGGAAACGAACTTGAATCCATGAAGGAGCGATCGATAGCCAACGTAAGACAACCAGACTTGACAACAATAAGAAAATTTTAATTAAATCGGAACTTGAATTAAAAATGTTTTCCATGGTTTATTTAAGGCAAAAACGTAGGCTATGTAATTGACTTTTTTCTTTTTTTAATACAAGGCAGTAAAGCCACTAAGACACAAAGGGTTACAGGGTGTGGAAGAATTAGGAACAGAAACGTTAATGATGGGCTGAAAGAGAAGAAAGTAATCAGGACGACAGTAGCTAGCGATTGACACTTTTTGCAGATTAAATTTGGCTGGAAAGCATGGAGCTGCAAGGTAATTTCACAAGCAAAAAGTGCAAGAGAAGAAACTGTTAGCATAGAACTTACGGTTACATCTAGACAGCTCAACTGTGAATTCTTAATTTCAATATAAATAAATATCGAAATCGATGAAGATAAGTAAAATCGAAAACCACTCGGTCTTTAATTGAAATATTTGCAAGATAAATGTCCCGGCAGTGGATTTGAAATTCTAATTCAAAAGTCCACATTAATATTCAAATTGTAATTAATAAAACCATCTGCGCCAGTTTCATTTTGCGCGCTTTTGAGTAAAAGTCGATTACCGAGCAAAATGGCAACGGTTCTGTTTTTATAATTCAGATCAAAGGTTTTTACTGGCAAAATAACAAGTGGAAGACTAAGAGATTGGAAGACTAAATTGGACAGGACACTGGAATGTCATTTCTCACACATGAAAGGATTGTCTTAGACAGGAAGAAAGTTATGTGGACAAGAAGTGCATAAGAATCTCTTTGGTATTATGAAACTAAGAAAAGACAAGAATTGTTATGCTGTGTACGTGTACTTGGGTAGCAACCAATCTCTAAAACATGTTTCATTAAACATGACTGACAAGGAAAATTCTCTTATGGTTTTTCTTATTGTGCTTTACTTGGATGCAAACAAGAGATTTCTTATGGGGACATAGTATGTGTAGGAACTGTCCAAATGATTATCCGTTCAGAGTGCTTTCAGATAATCTATCTATCTATCTATCTATCTATCTATCTATCTATCTATCTATCTAGGCATTTCGATGTGCTGTAATGGTTTGCAATCTTGTCTCGTTAGGTCATTTACGGCTGAGTAGTGACTTCGATCTTCAGTGGGTGTTCCTTATTTTCGGCCTTGTGCCACAACTAAGCTACGCTTAGTACACACGCACATATATATGTATATAAATATATATTAGAATGATTGATTTCTCTTTTGAAAATTATCAACCCTTTGCAGGTTATTTAAAGCCGGAAATTATTTTTAGATTGTGAACATTTTTTTTGGGAGATAATAATAGTTTACTGATAGAAATTCTACTGTTTAACCCAGAGCTGGAGGGAGAAGAGGTGGATTCATGCCTTCCTCGAGGGTATTTGCGCGTAAGTGAATATAATGAACCTAACAGGAACTGGAACTCGGTTCTCCGATTTTCAATTCCAAACCGTTATCCAAGACACCACTGGCACATCCAAGCTTACAGTATGGTATTCCTAAGCTGTCACCCATCTAGATATTGACCAGGCTCGACATTGCTTAACTTCAGTGATCATACGAGAACCAATGTTTGAACATGATATGGACATAATGTATATATGCATTTATCTATGTATTTGCGTATGTATGTGTACACGTGTGTGTTTTTATTTTTTTATTCTAATGTTTCATATATAGCAAAAAAGTAGTATCCACTTTTTTTTGTTCTGTTTTTTGTTGTTAGATAGCATTAGGAGTGTTTAGTTTAAATTTTATTCTAAAAGTGAAATGATCGGTTTTTATCAGGTCATCCCATAAGTTCTGCCCGAATTTTAACTTTTTGTTAAAATGAACGAAATTTAAAGAGTATTTTATAATGTCTAGTGGAGCTGAACATTATTTTTATGTTTAGATGCATTTAAACTGATCAAATTTTATTTCAGAAAACAATAAAATCGAATTTTGTTTGATTTCTACAAATCCACAATTCGCCCTTGCATGGAGTATTGCTGCCATATATGGTCTGGTGCCCCTTCTGTTTGCCTCGGGGTTCTTGATAGGCTCCAGAGGCGGATATGCAATGTAGTTGGCCCTGCTCTGGCATCTCGTCTACAGTCACTTTCTCACAGACGCGCCGTCGCCTCCTTCTGTCTGTTTTACAAATACTTTCATGGAAATTGCCCCGAGGAGCTGCATTCGCTGGTTCCCAGACGTCATGAGTTCAAGCGCCCTACGAGGCTGGCATTCCGCTCTCACCCCTTCACTGTCGAAACTCCTAAATGTAGCTGTCTCTTCTACTCCAATAGCTTCATGTCTCGCACCTCTCGCCTGTGGAACTCCCTTCCCTATTCCCTGTTTCCCTGTGAGCTATAATCTCCAGTATTCAAGTGTAATGTCAATCGATATCTCCAGTTGCCTTGATCTATCCACTATCCTCATCTTTTCTTCTATCACTCCTATCTGATCTTGCTCTAAATTTTCTGTAACCCCTTGCGTCCTAGTGGCTTCCCGCCTTGCTTGGGGTGAAATGCTTAAAAAAAAGATTAAAACCCTGCTAACATGGAAGTACCCAAGAATCATTTGAGCCACATAATGCTTTATGAGTTCAAGAAAGGAAACTCAGCAGCTGAAGCTATGGAGAGGAATGTGTAAATGAAAGAACTTGCAGAAGATGGTTTGCAAAATTCAGAGGTGGAGATTTCACCCTTGAAGATGAAGATCGAACCGGACATCCAGTTGAGTTTGATGAAAAGCTTCTCGAAGCAGCCCTTGAAGAAAATCCTGCTTTATCAGTTGAGGAATTGGCAGTGGTTCTCAGTTCAAACCATACAACTGTTCATCGTCATCTTCAATAACTTGGAAAAGTTCCTAAACTTGGAAAATGGGTGCCTAATGAATTGTCTGAAAACAACCTCAAATCCCGAGTTGACATCTGCTCTTCTCTCCATTCTCGCCAACTTGTTTCACCTTTTTTCGATAGAGTTGTGACTGGCGACGAAAAATGGATCTTTTATCGAAATGTTAAGCGTCGTAGACAGTGGCTTGGTAAAGGGGAAGGACCCCAGCCACAGCCGAGAAGGGAACTTCATGGGCAAAAGGTTCTTCTTTCTATTTGGTGGGATCGCCAAGGAATAATTCACTTTGAATTCTTACCACCTAATGCAACAATTAATGCTCAAATATACTATCAGCAATTAGAGCGTTTGAACCAAGCTTTGTGGAAAAAAAGACCTGCTCTAGTGAATCGAAAAGAGGTGATGTTTCATCAGGACAATGCGCGACCCAACACGCCAAGAATCACGTGACAAAAGATCAAAGAACTTGGTTGGGAGAAAATTCCTCATCCACCTTATTCTCCCGATCTTGCTCCTTCAGACTACCATTTATTTCGTAGCTTTCAGAATCCTTTGGAAGAAACAGCTTTTGTAACACAGGAAGAGGTTAAAACTGACATTTGTGAATTCTTCGAATCAAAGCCAAAAGAATTTTACAGTAATGGAATTAGTAAACTTGTTAATAGATGGAAGGAAGTTATAGATAATCAGGGAAAATACATTGTTGATTGAATCTGTAATTAAATGTAACATTTGGTCACTTGTTTTCTTTATTCAAAATTCGGACAGAACTTATGGGATGACCTGATATTATTTTGTGGCAACTGCCATATCAGCGGAGATTTTTCATTAAATATAAGAAAAGGTTGGATTTTTTTTTTATTGAATCTAAAATAAGGAAAAAGAAAAAAAAAAGGATGTTTTCAGCATAGTTTATTGTAAAGGCACAGTTGAACGTATCAAAAATGCTTAGAGAAGTTTTTTTGGTGGAGAATAAACGCTGGATGCTCCAGGGTCGAGTTGATATGGTGTGTTTTGATATTACGAATATATGAAAACGTTCGATAATAATCAGTGCTATTCGTAAAAACCGAAAGAATCGAAATCAAGTAACGAAAAATCTTTTGTGCCAGTTGATGTTGAAAACAAAATAACACAATTAAATGTATTTTCTGTGTGGAGTTTTTGAAAGGGATTTTCATGAGTAATGAAAAGTATGAACTTTATAAGATAAATTCTTAAAAAAAAAAGTTAAAGAGGAAAAGCATCATCCGTCGTACTTTCCCCAGAATTATTGTGGGAGGATGGAATCAGGAAGTTGCCTCCAAAATGGAAGAAAATAAGGGAACAAAATGGTTAAAAAAATATAAATATGTTAATACACTATTGAAATAAAATAAAAAAAATCTTTTTTACGTAATAAACTGAAAGAATTTTGTAACTAACAATATCTATCTATCTATCTATCTATCTATCTATCTATCTATCTATGTCTGTTCGTATCTATCTATCTATCTATCTATCTATCTATCTAAGTCTGATCGTACTAATCTATCTATCTATCTATCTATCTATCTATCAAAGTCTGTTCGTATCCATCTAAGTCTGATCGTACTAATCTATCTATCTATCTATCTAAGTCTGTTCCTATCCATCTAAGTCTGATCGTACTATTCTATCTATCTATCTATCTCTATCTATCTATCTATCTAAGTCTATCCATATCTATCTATTTATCTATGTGAATTTTTGTCCGTTCTCTCAGTGAATATCTCCACCAAACACGTTTCTTCAATCGACTCCCATGACTCACAAACAAGACCTTGTTTCTTTGCAGCGTTCACTCACGCACAAAGCATCAACAGACACAAACGGCACTGGATAAGAAAGTTTTTTCACACAGCATCAGAATTCTACGAAAGAAGCAAGACCTTCATTCCAGACAGTGACGTAATAAAAGAAGTCAGCGATAAACGAAACGACACGTCGATTGACCTCGGCAATTTACGTTACAGCCTCTTGTCGATTTACGTCCGTGGAAGCCAGGATTTCCTTCTTTCTTTGCCGCTCGAATTAAAAGATTTTATTCAAAAACATATGAACGAGTACAAATGACCTGGCCTGGGTGAAATACACTCTGCAAAAAGAAAATCATTTAGTCGCCTTGTAAGAAAAATGTAACGCTTGAAATTAAGTTGAAAATGTAACGTGTGAAATTAAGCTGAAAATGTGCTTAGATGTAATTTGACGACTGACTAAACCCTGTCAAGGTTAACAGTGGTTCAAACAGTTTGTTTAATGGCATATTAACTCATTATGGGTCATAGGGGGAGGGGAGCTTTGAAGTAATAAAAATAAAGTTATTCTGCTTTCACAATTTCATCCATGGTAGATGATACTCAGCTTTTGTGCATATACATGTTTGTATGGACATAATTACTAGAAGTGGTGATGTGTGTAGTTTTTGTTGAAGGAAATTTTGGAATATAATTTGATTTCTTTAAGAAATTCTAGGATATTATATAGGTTAATGTCATGAAAGAGTTCTTTCATACTGAAGTTAGGATGCTTGTCTTCGTTGGTAGTTGTATAATTAAAAGAAAAAAAACTTGTAGTTCAAACGAATGATTTATTTTATGGAAATATTTTGACTAGCATTTGCCAGTCTTAGTCACTCCTTTAATTTGAGTAAAACTGCAAAGAAACTAGAAACTCTTACGAATTCGAATCACGGAAAAAAAAAAAAAAAAAAAAAGAAAGAAATTTTGTTTTTAATCTACAAATTGCCATTTGTTTTTGTCATATTTTTCTTTGGAGCGGAGAAAATTTCCATAAAATAAATCATTCGTTGGAACTAGAAATTTTCTCTTTGATATTGGTCTAGTTTTTTCTATGAGTTATTTACTGCAGAAATCTAAATATTTTGAACCCAGTTGCATTACTTCAATTACAGATAAATAGTTATTGTTGGTAATTTTTTTTATAGAAAAGTTTATTGCTGTTTTTTTTTTTTTTTATACAAAAATGTACTTCTATATTTTCATATTGTTTTGCATTTGTTTCAATGGGAGGGGGCACTATTTGCCCATAGCTAGGACCCTAACAGGTGTTACCACCCCAGGTCAGGGTGAACCTGGAAACAGGCAATTAAGAGGTGGTCTCACGCTCCTCGAAACCTCTCGATCAGAGGCCTTGCTGCTGGCTGTAATTTATCGTCATACCCAGGACTAGAAACAGGTTTTGCTATTGCGGATTGAAAATGGAATCTCCTTCTTCTTTATATGCCGTATTCACTCGGGACGTAGCTCTCCACAACTTCCCGTCCTTTGTAGCTCTTAATACATTCTATCTTTTTGTTATTTCTCCTAAACTCTGTCCCTCTATTCTTAAGCGCAAAAAGAATGTTATACACTGTTTTTCTTTTTCCCTCAATCTGTCTCGTGCGTATCAGATTTTCCAAGCCTTCCTTCCTCACTGCGTGCTTCAGAAATTTCAACTGTATCTTCCTGATGTTAAGTATGTTTCCTTTTTGTTTTAATTTTATCTGAAACCTCGTCGTTGCTCACATGTTTGGTCTATGGCATCCTCAGTATCCTTCTGTAGAACCACATTTCTGTTACTTCGTCTCATCTTCGAGGAGATTGTCCACCATTCACTGCCATAAAGGAGGAAGTAACAGTTCAATACTCTTTTCTTTGTTTCTAAGGGAGCTTTTCTGTTTCTTAATACTTTGCTTAGCTTTTGGAAGGCATCTTTCGCTATCCCAATGCTCCTTCGGATTTCAGTGTCGCATTTTCCTTCCTCTGTTAAAAGACTTCTTAGATATTTAAATCATTGTACTTGTTTGATTTTGGTATCTCCAATTTGTATGTTTGGCTCATCGTCTTGCTAACAAACAATCCTTCCATCTTCATGTAATTGACCCTTAGTCCTTTCTTCTCGCTTTGCTTCACTACTTTCTCTAGTTGAAAGCATAAAATTACATACAAAATATTTAGATTTCGGCATTAAATAACCCATAGAGGTGTTGATATTCCGCAAACAATCAACCAACCAAACAACCAACATAAAAGAACTCTTTCGTAACATTAATCCATATAATATCCTAATCCATTAATCCATATAATATCCTACAATTTCTTAAAGAAATCAAATTGTATTCCAAAGTATAACTTCAACAAAATTACAATATAAAATACACATACCACTGCCTTTAGTAATTATGTCGGCACACACACACACACACACACATATACATATATATATATATATATATATATATATATATATATATATGCACAAATGCTGACTATCATCTACCATGTATTTAATTGTGAAAGTAGAATAACGTATATAAAACTTCGATGAAAATTAAATTCCAGCATTCAATGACCCATAAGGAGTTGATGTGCCTTTAAACAAACGAATCAATCATTCAGCCACATTTCCGTTTCTTTAAGTTGCTGTCTAGCATTCACTGTCATATAGGAAGAACTATATTGCATAACGGTTCAGTACTCTTTTCATTGTTTCTATCGAAATTTTCTGTCTCTTAATACTCTGCTTAGCTTTTGGAAGGCATCTTTCACTATCCCAAATACGCCTTCGGATTTCAGAGTCGCACTTTCCTTCCTCTGTTAAAACACTTCCCAGATATTTAAATTATTGTACTTGTTTGATTTTGATATCCCCGATTTGTAATTTGCATTTTGAGATCCTCCATTTGCTGACGGATATGCATTACTTCCTGCAGTTTATGTTTATTCCTTTCTTCTCGCTTTCTTCCATTACCTTCTGTATCTGGGAAAGTCATGAGTCTGTCTTTTATTCCCCTACAGCTATGGGTTAAATAAAAGCGTAGCAACCAGTCTAGGAAAAGCATAACTCTGAATTTAAAACCAGGAAGAAGAGTAACCACTTCTGTATCATTTACAAGAAGTTATAGTAATTCAGATATCTTAAGGGAAAGGCAACTGTGGAAAGCCATCAATACCTATGCCCAGAAGTGATATAACATTAAAAACAAACTAGTTTTTTTTTTATAGCAGTAATGAGAAATTGTTTTGTTCAGGTACTCACACAACTATTTTTTTCTTACCTATCTATCGTGATATGTCAGCGATGAGACATTTTGTGTATATATTTGTTTACTGAAGAGAACACAGGGTGAATTGATTTCATGCTTTGTATCTTTTTCCTTAGCACCCACTAAATATTAACGGCCGTAACTTTAAAGTATGGAAGATCAAAAAGGAAAAAAATGTATAAGACTCATTGCTCGTAAAAAAAAGTTGAAATATTTTGATTTTTCAAGATTAAAACCAAATAAAAACTAGGAAATCAGTTTCTCGTAGGTGATAAAAATTATTATTTTTGTTTCTTTTAGGCATCCGTACTTTAAAATTATTTGTTTCGGAAAAACTTTTGAAACGTTCAAAACGTTTTAGAATTTCAGTCCGGAGGGTGGGTCATCCAATAGATAAGGGCTAGCTTTCATCCCTGGTACCTAAGAAATTTTGGGTGAGGAACTGCAGCATTTTGGGACCTCTGGTTGTTCTGCGGACACTAACTTTAAACCAGCCCTTGTGCTAGACTTGTGTTCAAGTGGGTATTAAGAAAAGACATTTTTGTCGGGGAGAGGGTAGAAAGAATTTCTTGATTAATGGGGACAGGACTATTATTTATATTGGCTTTAAGATGATTGTAGTGGTGTTGATGATGATGAATGGTAGTACTTTAAAAAAGTAAAGCACTCATGGTCAGGGCCGGCGCAAGGGTTTCATTAGACCCCCCTACCCCGAATCTATGATACAGCCCCCCCCTCCAATTCTACTACATCCTAATTTTCATAAAGTATTCATATAAAATACAAATTTTATTATAACCTAATTATGTACAATAATCGATCATATGCAATATAAGTGAACAATTCAACTAGAAAATTTGAAAATAAATACAGTGTAACCCGGATATAAGAGAGTTGTCGGGGCCGGAGAAGAAGTCTCTTATATCCGGGTTTCTCTTATATCCGGGTTTGGTCTATTTTATATACATTAACACAGGCTCTAATTTGGGACCAGAGACAATCTCTCTTATATCCGGGTTTCTCTTACATCCGGGTTACACTGTACAATGTATCTAAATACAAATTAGAGACATGTCGTAATAGATCATTCCATCTTAAATAAAGCAACAGTTTTGCGCCAATTTTTAACCACAACTCGAAAGTGTTTCTTGTTAAAAAGCTGAATAATTCTAACCCATTCAACATTATGGATTATGGATTAAAAAAAAAGGAGAGTAAATTTTACATTGTGTCTTTTTTTTTTTAGATTTAGCATGCAAAAACAAATTCACAGATTTGAACGAAAAAAAAAACTCCCAAAATGATATGAAAATCCGCGAACATTTTTCACCCTTTAATAATAGTCAGTTGTGCTTAGTTTAATTTGTAACTTATATAAATATAGGTAGAAAAAAAACAAAAACAAAAACAAAAACAAAACAAATGTTGATAAGATAGCGACAGTTCCAAAGCACTACCCGGTTTCCACAATCAGGTTTAGACAAGTCGTGAGTTTTCTGCCGTAGTACTGCTCTTCGTTATTAATGCCAAGGGAAAATTTTGTGCGAGAAAAATTTCACCGTTTTGTTTAGTCAATGGCAACGTCTTCTATTGCCTTTTTGCCTGGAGAGTTATTAACAGAAAAAGAAATTGTCGTGAATTTTAAACAACTTGGAAGTTTTTCGAAAGTAAAGCGATTATTGAGTTCGTATCGCAAAGCCGATAGAAATGGAAGTTAATTCTTGCTGAGCGTTTATGGCCGCCTTATTGATGCCAAATTGATCTTCGCGAAGAAATATTTTGAAGAGATTAATTAGATGAGCCCAGAGCAGATTCAAACGTTTTTCCCCACTTTTCGCAATCATCATGATCCTTACGATTCTTTCGCTGATTTTTACGCTACAGATTCCAGTTAAACCGACTTTTTGATTTTGACATTTTTTTGTGCATCAGAATCTGGTGACTCAGTTGAAGTAATTTGTAAAAGTTGTTAAGCCATTTTTTTTTTTTTTTTTTTTACACGTGAGGCATCTTCATTCATTTTAGACGACTCTTTATTTATTGGCAGAGAAAATTTTAAGCAGGCAATAAAATGTCTCGCCTCGTCGTTTATTTCGGGATTCTCTTTTATTACAACTTCAAAATTAGTTTTCAGCTGAGTCGGAAAGAAGAAAAATAATCTTCCAGCAGTTAAAACGTGTTTATAAAGCAAAAGAAACAAATATATATATATATATATATTCCACCTTGGTTTCCATTTTCAGTCAGAGCAAAATAAAAAGTTAAGGTTTGGAGCAGATGTTTTAAAAGTGAATAAAGTAGGTACCTTCATGAACATACCAAGATAAAAAAAATAAAATGGCACAAATTTAATAAAAACAAAGTTTTATCGTCAAAATCTTTGTTACTATTAAAATGAAAAATCAAAGGATTTTTTGATTATTAAATTATATTTTTTTTATCCTTTTCAGAACGTTCTAAATTTTGGTTAAAAATTTTGATTTGCTTACATCAGCGGATGAACATAAATTGGTAAGGGAAATTTTAAAAGCTTTTTACTGTGCCAAACACTGATTTAGAAATTCTTGCAAAAATCAAATAATTGTCGGATTTTAAAGAAACTTCCAGGCCTTATTCACAAATGAAATTACTTTTAAAATTTTCCTTTTTTTTTTCTTTTTTTAGAAAATCTTTGTACTGATTTTTTGCAAATATGGATGTCTATACAGGACACAATTAGAAAACAGAAACAATAACTATGGTAAATTTAAAATTTCTTGTTAATTTTCTATCACTTCCTCAACAAGCGTCTTCATAATTTAGACTACAAAGCCAAATTATCTAAAATTCAATAAGATACTAGAATGCCTAGAATATTTTATTAAATTTTTAACATTACTGTGGAGTTCAAAAAATTATATACAAAAGGCGTTCACGCTATATTCGTCAAGTAACTGTTATCCTTAAATAAAATTGTCCCCCTTAGAAAAAAATTCCCAAACAATTTTTTCAAGAGAGTTGTCAATACCTCATAAAAATACCCACCTCCATGTTAAAAAATGTTTTTCTACAATATTTTAAAATAAAAGTAAATAATATTTGTTTCAAATCAGATTAATTTAACTTTAAATCGGCTAATCTAAATTTTAGAAAAGTATATTTTACTTTTTAAAGCTTTTTTTTTTTTTTTTAAATAAACGTTGTGTTGACAGGTTTGTCATTATGGGCGATTTTAGCATTTTTACGGATAAAAAAATTATTCCAATCAATTTAAATTCAGTTTGAAATACAGCAAAGTATTTCGCTTATTGGAAATATTAAATTTAATCTATTAGCTTGAAATTAAATCTAAAATACAAACTTCAAGAAATATTTTTAAAAATGCATTTTAAACCTTAGGTACTGCTTTTTTTTTTGGTAGGGTACCTTGAATAGAGGCTAAATCAGGGGTTGATAGTGGGGGTTCAAAATCAGATTTGGAAAGTCGAGGGTGGATAATTTCAGAGGGCAGATTTAAATCAGTGTAATGAAAGTAAACATTATAGGATCACTTGTATCAATTATTGATTGATTTTGTTAGCGTAAGGCATCAAATAAAAAAGCAATGTTAAAAAAATATGATTAATATTCGCCACTCAATTAGGTTCAATGAGACAGAAAGAGATTTTTTTAAACATGCTCACCACATCAAGGCAGTAAAGCCACTAAGACACAAGGGGTTACTGGGTGTGGAAAAAAAAATGGAAATTTTACTAAGGAGCAAGGACAAAAGAAGAGTAATCAGAAGGACAGCAGAAAGCGATTGATATTGCATTTAAATTTTTGAAGATTAAAGTTGGCTGGAATTCATGGAGCCAGAAGGGAGCTCCACAAGCAAGAAGTGCGAGAAAAGAAACTGTTAGGATAAAAATTACGGTTGCATATAGCCGACTGTAAATCGATGAGATGTCGATGCTAGTCTAGTACTGCGCTTAAATTCATAAAGTCTGGTTACAAAAACGAAGAGCTTATCGGAACAGTTACCATAAAAGTATTTATAGAAAAGGCACAGGAAGGCAACTTTACGGCGGTGAGAAATAGAGTGAAGCCGAGATGCCAGATCAGGTCCAATAATATTGCTAATTCTTCTTTGAATTTTATCAAGGAGCTCCAGGTAAATAGCAGAGGCAACAGCATATGTGGCAGCAATGTTCTAAGCATGGATGAATGGTAGACTTATAAATATGCAAGATAGATTCAGGAGAGAAAAATTGTGTGGCACATCACAGTGAACCAACTTTCTTAGCAGAATAACTTGGCAAATAAGTACAGGGTGTGATGGGTAAATTGTCGCCATTTTATATTTTTATTTTCGCGCATGCGCATTGTGTGTTTTTTATTTTGCCGACTGCACAGTATAGTAAGGTCAGTTGGGCACCGTCCGGGAGAAAAAAGAGCACCATGACGCAATTCACACCGCCAGAAATTTGGAAATGGCATGCTGTACTGCTTGGCATCCGGAAGCTCCAATACGAACAATTCAGTGTTTGGGTGTCAATCTGATGACAGTGCAGAGGATTCGGAAAGAGTTGGAAGTTATATCCAATCAACATCGTGGTGTTTGGAGTGATCCATTCATATTCCCACAGGGCTGCAGACTCAACAACTAGGTCAAGAGTGTGGCTGCTGGAAGACCTGACAACAGGATTCTGCACCATGCCACACAAGCAGGAGAACCAAGTAATGACTGCCAGACAGTTTCTGCAACCACACATCACCCCTTACATCTGGTCACCTAACTCCCTAGATTGTACCCCACCTTCCTTGATTATTATCTGGGGGGCGCAGTTAAGCGGGAGACCAACAAAATTCCGTGTAATACCAAAGATGAACTGAAGGCAAAGATTATGGCAGCATTTACCAATTTAAACAAACAGACTAGAAAAGTTACAGGAGATTCCGAAGTCGTCTGGTTGAAGCCAATGTCGATTTTATTTAGTATTTCAAGATGTGTGTAATTTTGGTAAATATAGCTTTTAAAATGAAATGGTGTTATTTTCTTTTTGTGTGTGTGTGTGTGTGTGTGTACGCGCGCGCGCTGCGGCATTTAGACGACAATTTATCCATCTCATCCTGTAGTATTAAAAAAGGCGAAGTTTGCAAATAAATGGAAACGTTTGTCTACAGTTCGTCTTAAGATTCAGTGACAACTTCTTGAGTTCAAGTTGAGGTCAAGTCTTAAATATCAAATTTGCTGGCATCAAGGCGGTACGAATTAGTATAGGTATAACCTTGTCTGGTATGCAGTCGGCGCTTACTCCGAAAGAATTAACCGAAAAAAAACAAAAAAAAAAAAAACAAAAAACAACTAAAAACGGTGGCACTTATTAGGGGCTTGGCTTAGAAAATTGAAATAGTCTGAACATCAAGACAGGAAAGATTAAAATTTGCTCTTGCCTACGGATATCACTTGTTTAATAAAAACTCTTTCAGATAAAGATGACTAAGCCCTTCGTTGTAATGTGTTAAAATATTATATCAATGGTACTCACAGGCAAAAAAAGTATTAAGAAACAGGAAAACTTCGTTAGAAATATTAATCCTAGTATATGACACAAAGGAGACACGGTGGAGTAATGGATATCGGCTCGGATTAAAGATATTGGAGAGCTGAGTTTGAATTCCAATCGAATCCATTACATTCACTTACGCTAATACCCTTGGGGAAAGGTATGAATCCTCTTCTCCCCACCCAGCTTATGTATAAATGGCAGGGTTCTCTAGACTTGGATGGCAATTTGTCTACCGCAGAAAGAAATGGCAACCTACTGCGGGTATCACGCATGCCACATAACTGACTGATATGACACTGAATGCTTGAAAATTTCCTCGCAGCTGAAGCGAAGGCTTTGAGACAACAGAGATGTAGTTCTACAGAAGAAATCTAAGAATATTAATGGAAGGAAATTGGACAATTATACATAAAATCAGAAATAGAATTTCTTGGAGCTATAATGAGAAAAGAAGGCCAGAAAAATTTAACACTCACAACACCATATTGAAGGCAAGAGTAAACCATATAAGGAGCTTATGTAAATGGATGACAAAACAAGGAATGGGATGAATAGTAAAAAAAAAAAAAAAAAAGCACACACACATTGCCAAGAGTGATTGATTTGTTTTTTTTTACTGTTTATCAACCTTTTGGCTGTTATTTAAAGCCAGAAAATATTTTTAGATTGTAAGAATTTTTTTAAATAGTAATAATTTTCTGATACAAGTCCCACTAAATAACCCATAACTGGGGAAGAGGTGGCGAAGAAGTGAATTTATAATGTTACCAAGGACTGGAATTGGAACTCGGCAATCCGATTTCCAGCTCCGAGCAGTTATCCATGACACCACCCGCACATCCAAGCTTACAACAGCTTGTATTCCCAAGCGGTAACCCATCTAGGTACTGACCAGACTCGACGTTGCTTCATTTCGGTGATTGTACGGCAACCGGTGTTTCAACATTGCTAAAAGTTGCGAAGGATAGAAAGTTGCGGAGAGCTATGAACGCTCACGTCCCGAAAAGACACGATATGCAGACGAAGAAGAAGAAGAAGCTCTTCATAGATCCCTTAGTACTAATGTGACGTTGTTTACTTCTCTAGTTCGGACTTCAGGTAGACATTTCATATCTTTTGTTCCGATATATTGCGGTTTTATATCCCCTTTATTTTGATATGTTGCTGTTTTATATCCACATGTTCTGATATATTGCAGTTTTTATTCCCTTTGTTCTGATATGTTGCGGTTTTTATCCCCCTTGTTTTGATATATTGCGGTTTTTTATCCCTCTTTGTTCTGATATGTTGTGGTTTTATATTCACCTTGTTCGTTCTATTTTCTACTCACGATATTCTTTCATTCTAACACCTTTGTTAGATGCTTCGGAATCCTCTTGGCCATGTTAATAATCTGTAAACATGTCTTCATTTGTCTCATTCTGTAAGGCCATGTTTCATTGTCGGTCTGCAAGATCATAACTGGGATGGCCTATGGAAAACTTTTCACCCTCCTTATAATCTTCTTAGGCCCTTATTTGATTTGTCTGGCCTACTCTACTGTTCTTATTTTTTTTGTTATAATCGCCATGCTGTAGCCTCTTCCCATTATATTATCATTATTATTGGCCTTTTCCAGACCCCTTCCTTTTTGTACCACGTTTTCACTTCTGGTATATTTTGTATTTTAATGAATATAATTTGTCTCGCTACAGTCTGCTCACTTAAATTATCAAAACAAGGGCACACACACACACACGTACACAAACAATAAAAATAAAGAGAAAAATCAACAAAACAAACGGAAAATCATCATTGCATCTGAATATATTTTTCTTTTCTGCAATAATTTTGAAAATTTAATCCTGAAAAATTAATTCTGAAAATTTAATTCTGAAAATTTAAAACAGCAAAATAAAGAAAAATTTTAATTTCTTTGAAAAAAAAAAATGATTTGTTAAATTATGTGGAAGGTTTTATGGTATGTCAAAAAACAATTCTCGTCTAAAAATTTAAAAAGTTTAATCGAGATTTTAAAATTTAATAGAATAAATCCGAATTTTTCTTTTATTCTTTTTTGAGTTGATAGACACCATAATCTAACCAACGAAACCACAAACTTATTCAGTCTTCTTATTGCGTTGCGGCCGGACCGAAACCCTGATAATCTTTAAGAGTTCAGAAAGAGTGTGTGATACTACATAATTAGATTGAGTATTTAAAAGAAAACCCTTCCTCCTTTAAATTGAAAGGAATCATCAGGTGTTATTGCGAACTAAATGCTCTTTTGAAACGATTTTTGTTTGTTTACTTTTTGTGGGTTCATCTCGGTGAAACATTGAGAACCAGTAAAGTGTATTGCCTGCGTGTGCCCTAGAAGCGTTCCAGATACCAACAAATATGGTTAACAGATTTGATACATGGAACTTATCTTTGAAGAGGACGAGCCAAAGGTTACACCGCTTGAGATAGCCGATCACGTAAGAGCGGCAGACGTTGACGCAAAGACTGCGAGACGTGACATTTTCAACATTCTTTCGATGTTTCTGATATTGAATACAATCAAAAATCTATTTATAAAATAAAAGTTTATTGATATTTCTAGAAGAAAAAAATTAAAACTTCGAAATAATCTACACTGTTTACAATGTTCGGACTGTTGTCCTCATCTTTGTTGTCATATTCACAACGTTTCGGCCGTTGTACGCCCTGGCTTTATACAGGGGGCTGGAATTTCGAACCGAACCATTTATTTCGTCCTCTGTGATGGATTGTTCTAGTTCCACGTGCCATGCCTCTTCCGGATATCTCAGTTTCAGTTTCATTTAGAAGAAGAAGCCGGAGCGTACAACGACCGAAACGTCGTGAATATGACAATAACGATGAAGACACCAGCCCGAATATTGTAAATAGTTACAATACTTCATCTCAGAAATATCGACAGATATTTGAAACAATCAGAATATATTGGGTCGGTGCAAAAGTTCGAGGCGTCTTTAGAGTAAAATTTGAAGCGGTTCGAAAGTCCAACATATATCACCTGAAGATGGCCGGAGAGTACAACAGTCGAAACGTCGTGAATGTGTTAGTAAAGTTGAGGACAACAGCGAACTAGAACAGTATACTCAAGTGGACTAAATAAAGGGTTCGATTCGAAATTTCAACGTATACCACCTGAAGGAGGCTGGAGCGTACAACGGCCGAAACGTCGTAAATCAGACAGTAAAGAAGCGGACAACAGCCTGAACATTGTAAATAGTGTAAACAATATTTATACATCTGTACGTAGATTTACTCAACCACATACGCACCATTTTCTTTCACTCCCTTTCGCCATCTTTGAGGCATCTTCATGATTCCCAGAACAGGGCAGCATTTTTGTGATGAACTGGTTTGGGTAGGTTCTTTTCTTTAAGAGAAATTTGTAAGGATAAAGAATAATTGGTGACCCGAAGGTGAAAAGTCAAGTCGATACGGCCGGTATAGAAGGATGCGTCCTAGCCACAGATTGTACCTCCAATTTGTGTGGGTTCTGCAAAGAGAGGTGGGCTTTAGCGTTTTCGTTATAGAAGAAAACCACCCGCGTTTGGTTAAATCGAAACGTTTTTCATCGATTGCTCACTTTAATCGGTTCAATTTAATCTCTCTATATTTCAGTCACGTGTGAAGCGAAATCCCTCATTTTATTGAAGAATGTTTCAAACGTCGGTTGATGCAAGTTCAGGTGACTATGGCAGATGGATGTGGAAGAGATCAATCACGTTCAAAAATTTTCTCCCATGTTTTTGTTGTTGTTGTAAGCGGCTTTGTGTTGATAAGGGAGAATAATATCTTTCTTTTAATCCGTTGTGTACGCTGCCATTGCCGTGGACAAAAAAAGAAAAAGAAAAAAAAGAAAAAAAGAAGTTTAATTGCCACCTACGATTAATAGTTAGGATGACACATTCGTCATTACAACTGGTCTTCCAAAAGAGAAATTGCTTATGACTAAACCTGATATATAGGCTGTCCCTAAAGTCTGGACACATACGCAAAAATGCATAATTTTAAGAAATTAAATTTCCAACAACATTATATATATATATATAAAATTGAGACATCCGGAAGAGGCATGGCACGTGGAACTAGAACAAACTATCCCGGTGGACAAAATAAAGGATTCGATTCGAAATTCCAATTACCTGAAGGAGGCCGGAGCGTACAATGGTCGAAATGTTGTGAATATGGCAATGAAGATGGAGATAAGAGCCCGAGTAATGTAAATAATGCAAGTAATTATAATACTTCATCTCTTATATATATATATATATATATATATATATATATATATATATATATATGTGTGTGTGTAAAAAAGTTTCATTGGAAATGACTGAGAAGGTGTGGTGGTTGAGTGTGTATATATATATATATATATATATATATATATATATATACTTTAAGGCAAATGTTATTAAAGGCAACAGACATTTTGTGTCGATTCATTTTATTACTAATAATCCTTCTCAGATAAGGATGAAATTTCATGAGAAATTGTCCAAAGTTCATTTCAGAAGAAATAGTATCCAAGCTTTCGACTTTCTTAAATTTTCATCAGGGTTTGTAGAGATAAATGGTAAATTTCGTAGAACTGGCAAGTGTAGTGATGTTTTGCTAAAAGTGTTGTGTAGTAAGGTATGACGTTTGTATGTGTTTATTATTTATTTTTGTTTTATATACATTTGGGGATGCAAGTTCTAGGTACTTCCACAGAAACGAGATAGCCAATGTTTAAAATTAATTTAAAAAAAAAAAAACAAACCTTTCTTGAACCTTTTATTTTAATTTTAATTTCAAACCAATAGATTACATTTAATATTTCCAATAAGAAAAATACTGCTGTATTTGAAAACTAATTTAAATTATCTGGAAGTAGTATTTTTTATTTAGCAATCGTTAAAAATCGTTGATATTAGCCATTTTAGCTATTTCTCAGTACAATGCAATTCTCTTCATTAAAAATCTTTCAAGAATAAAATATACTTTTCTGAATCTTTATTTCAGGAATATTAGCTAACTTTAATTAAACTTTGAAGTTTAATTAATCTGATTTGAAACAAATATTATTTACTTTTAGTTTAAAATATTGCAGAAATGCTTTTTTAACACAAAGATAACTGTTTTATTAGTTGTTAACAAATCTATTGACAGACTGAAAGCTGGAAATTTAAATAATTTAAATTTTTAATAATTTTTTCTACGGTGGACATATCTGTAAAATTACTTGACAAATATAAACGCAAGCGCCAATAATCTTAAAAATTTAGGAAAATATTCTGTGTAATCTAATGTTTTCTTGAAGTTTAGGTATTTTGGCTTTAAATTTAATATAGTTATCGCACTTATTTTATGATAATTTCGTGTATCGACGGACGTAATCACAAAAATCGACACTTTTATATACACACACGCAACTTACACACACTTATAGACAGACACAAAATTGAAGCTTCTTTTTAAAATACTGGTGGTCGCTGAATTGTAGTAAACTTTTCTATTTATGAATAACAAATATAGTTTTTACTTAATAACAATACACCTAACCCGTACAAATACAGAATTAAAAAAAGATTTACAACATTATAAATTATTCTAATTAAAATAAAAAATGAAAACAATTTTTGTAAAAATTCATTATTCATCGAAAAAATGTTTTCTTAAGACAATAATGTCCATAATATATCTTATTTATAAAAGCAATTAAAACCTTTTCTAATTAAATAATGTCTTAGTTTTAGTGCCGTTTTATTTTCCGATTCAGAGCAGATTTTAGGTAACTGGGATTACAGTTTCACAAAAAAAAAAAAAAAAAAATAAAAAAAAAAATTGATGATTGAAATTCTCCGAGGACTTCTGCTTATAACGAATATAAACATTAGGTCATACAAAAATGAATTTCTCAAATTTTCATTAAAGAATTTCCAAATTAATGCATTTTTCACCGCAAAAAAGACGCTAGAATTTTCTGTACTAATTTATTATCCCCCGCTGACGCAAGAAAAACAACTTTCTAACTAAAAATCTCGAACGTTCTAAGAAAATAATTTAATGATAAAAATTCTTTGTTTTCCTTCTTAATAATAGCATAAAGATTTTGACGATAAAACGTTTTTTTTTATTAACTTTGGGGCATTTTTTCATTATGCATGTTCAGTTTTTAGTGAATCTTTGGAGGTACCTATATATATATATATGCGTGTTTTTGTGTATGTGTGTGTGTGTGTGTGTGTGTGGAGGACTCTTCCGTCGTATTTCGACGTCTGAGTGTTCAGTCTGAGTGTTCAGTCGCTCAGTTCTTAGAACCGAACAGCCAGACTCACCCCCACGCATGATTTCATTATAGTGGTGAAGGCAACCCAACCACACTTTTTGGAAGAACCAAATACAAAGAACTGGTGCAGAACGGGCCACAAGGACCCCAAACGACCCTGCGCAGATTCAGAATTGTCCTTCTCTTAGACCGTTTGCCACCGAAGGCTGTAGGACCCAGTCACCCCAGCTACTTTACCTAGGAGGAGAAGAGATGGATTCATGCCTTTCACAAGGGTATTAGCATGCAAGTGAATATGATGAAAACTATATATGACTCATGAAACGGGATATATATCTGAATATCTTAGTCATTCCCATGGAAACACACCAATATAGCTGGGCAGATGGGCAAAGTTCCATTTATATTTAAGCTGTTCCCTGTAAAATATAAAAACATTTTCTGAACAGATCCAGTTACTTAAACGCTTACCTAATAAAGAGCAAATGTTCAAATAAGGTTTAGAACTCTAAAAAAATAAGAAAAAGCAGTTTTTGCTTAGGTTTGTTTATTTTGTTTTACGGTATATCAACCTCAATGGGTCATTTAATACCGACAACTTATTTTTTTCCTGGTAATATTTTTGTTTTGTCAAAAATCTATTTCTGGTAATATTTTTTTCCTCAAAATTGTATTGCTGGTAATAGTTTTATTTTTCAAAAACGTATTGCTGGTAATATTTTTATTTTTCAAAAATGTACTGCTGGAAATATTATTTTTTTTCAAAAATTTATTTCTGGTAATATTTTTTTTCTTCAAAAATTTATTTCTGGTAATATTTTTTACAAAGTATTTCTGGTATTAAAACCTGTTTTTACACTTTCATAATGCTTTTTTTTACCTCAGTTTCGGGGTCAACTATTTGCCCATAGCTGGGACCCTAACAGGTGCTAACACTCCGGGTCAGGGTGGACCTGGGAACACCAGCAATTAAAAGGTGGTTTCACGCTCCTCAAAGCCTCCTGGTCAGAGGCCTTGCTGTTGGATGTAGTTTATAGTCTTAACCCTGGACGCTGATGTAGTTTATCGTCATACCCAGGACGGGTTTTTGCTTAAATGAAAAAAATGACTTTCTACAGAAACGTAACTCTTCTCGAAATATTTTTATTTTCAATTTTTTGTTGCATATTTCTTTGGAATCAACACACACCACAACTCTAATAGCATCTGAAAGATCAATATAAACGCAATTTATACCTATGTTTTATAGATTATACGAAGGCGTTTGACAAGGTTCGTCACCAAAAACTGTGAGAACTTTTAGGTAAGCTTGATCTACTTGGGAAGGATATTAGAATAATCCAGAACTTATAGTGGGAGCAAGTCGCCTGCACGTAGATAGAAAATGAATTCAATAAACACAAAAAAAAAGGAAGGGGCATAAGACAAGGATGTGTCTTCTCGCCGGACCTATTCAACTTTTACAGTGAAGTAATCCTGATAGACTTAGAAGTCCTAACAGGATTAATTATTGCTGGTATAATCTTAACAACATTAGATATGCAGAGGCCACAGTGTTGATAGCAGACACAAAATGTAAGAACTCTATGAAGGAAAAATATATGGTTGTCAGTAAAAGAAGCAGCCTAATATGCGAATTACAAATTAAACAAGTACAAACATTTAAATATCCAGGAAGTGTTTTAACAGAGGATGGAAAATGTGACACAGAAATTCTAAGGTTCATTGGCATAGCGAAATATGCCTTCAAAAAGCTAAGCAATATATTAAGAAATATGAAAATTTGATTGGAAATAAACAAAAAGAGTACTAAGCTATGTAATATTGTTACTACGATATAGCAGGGAATGTTGACCCATCTCATCACAGATAGAGAAGTGTCATGAGGCAATAGAAATATTATCCTATAGAAGGATGCTGAGAATATCATGAACTGAACACGTAAGCAACGACGAAGTTTTATAGAAAATAGAAAAAAAAGGGCACATATAGGCAGCATTAGGGACAGTTGACATTTCTAAGACACATAATGAGGAAAGTGCGCTCGGAAAATCTGACACGCACAGGACATATTGAAGGCAAGAGGGACAGAGGAAAACAGCGCATGACCGACTGAAAGAACTTGTGTAAATGGATGGCAGAACAGGCATTTGGAGAGATAACAAAAAGACATAACTTGACTAAGGTCTATAAAGGGTAGGAAGTTGGAGAGCCATGATCACCACGTCCTGAAGAGATACAGCGTATAGAAGAGAAAAAAACTCAAGTTGCTATGTAATTTAATTGGAAGCTGATCTCCAACCCCTAGCCTACGCCCAATGTCCATAGCATAGACTTACCTTAGAGAATTTCAAATTAATTCAGGCTAAAATAAAACATGTTAAGGTTTATATTATTCAAAGGATATTCTTACTTAGTTATCTCCCTTACCTTTTATTTTTAATTTTAGTTTGCGTAGTGTGGTCAATGTCATGATATTTCTTGGGACTGATAGTCGAGTGTTTTCCCGTTGCCTTCTTCACAGTGATTTATTGAGACACCACCTCTAGTTAGCTGGCCGTTGGCTTGTCGAGAGTTCTTCCGCCCTTTGATAGGTCTTATCATCTTACTGTTACAAAAGGTATTACAGAAGTTAGCGAAGGAACGCGAGAAGAAAGGACTAAGTATAAATTACAAGAAGACAAAATGTATGGTTATCAGCAAAAGGGTGATCCCAAAATGCAAATTATAAACCGGGGATACTAAAATCAAACGAGTACAAAAATTTAAATATCTGGGAAGTGTTCTATCAGAGGACGGAAAGTGCGACACTAAGATCTGAAGATATATCGGGATGTTCGAAGATGCATTTCAAAAGCTAAGCAGAATATTAAGAGACAGTAGAATTTCGTTAGAAACAAAGAAAAGAGTAATGAACTGTTCTGCTGCATGACACCGGATGCTGGACAATCTCCTCAAAGATGAAGAAGAGACTTGAAGCAACAAAAATGTTGTTCTACAGAAAGATGCTGAGGATATCATGCACCGAACACGTGAGCAACGATGAGGTTTTAGAGAAAATGGAAACAAAAAAGAAACTAATACTTAACATAAGAAAGAGGCAGTTGAAATTTCTGGGGCATATAATGAGGAAAGAGGGCTTGGAAAATCTGATACGCACAGGACAGATTGAGGGAAAGAGGGAGAGAGGAAAGCAGCGCGCAACACATTTAGCATCAGGAAGAGGAAGTTAAAATTTCTGGAGCACGTAATGAGGAAGGAGGGCTTGGAAAATCTGATACTCACGGGACAGAGGGCGAGAGAAAATGGGTGGCAAAGCAGGGTTTGGTAGAAATAATAGAAAAAACTTATCAAGAGCTAAAAGGGCAGAAAAATAAATCAAAAAACCTTACGAGATTTAAGTAAAATATCGTTTCATTGTAAATTAGGTTTACAAGATTGTTTTAAAAATAATTACCTGTAAAATGAAAATCAGTTTAACCTATTGTGGGAAAAAATGAGAAAAACAAGGTGAAAAACCAAAAAATGTAAAACAAAACATCAAAACAAAACAAAGAAACAATGAAATCGCATTTGTGTTGTTCTGAAAATGAAAACAAAAAGAAAGAAAAAAAATGAAAGAAGAAGAAAAACACTGGCTTCAAAATGCAGTTTTTTCCTTTTTTACCTTGTTCTGAAAATTAAAAAAAATAATATAAATACAAAAAAACAAAACAAAAAAAAAATTCAATTCCTTACCAGTCTCTATTGGTCTTTAGCCCACGCAAAGAGGAGTAACATATGGTCTTGCTTTTTTTTTTTTTTTTTTTAAATCTATATTTATAGCTACGTCTGCGTGCTTGTGTTTCGGGGAATGTTTAAAAATCTGCGCAATGGGTACCAAGACAATTCTTTGACATTTTTTGGATTTATTTTATTTGCCATTTTTTTTTTTTTTTAATTTTTTTTTGAGACTCGTCTTACTTGGAATGTAAGCCTTGCAAGAACATCATCAGACCCTGTAAGTTGGTAACCTTAAAAAATCGGATTGGAGATGGGCGGAGGTCGGTTGAAAAGGCATAAAAAGTAGATCTATGAATTTCTAGGCCATGTGGGACGAGTGTTTGGTCGTCTGGCATTATCTGGCTCGCGTGAGATCACACACGTCGGGCCACGATGTTCTTTCACCTAAATTAATTGGCGCAGGTGGTCGATCGACTGCAACACTGAGCAAAATCTGCCTAACTCCATTTCTGTCTATCAAGAAAAAAAATGTCATTACGTATCTTTGTTCTCTTGAAACAAAAAAAAATCAAAATTTGATAAAATGATTGATGAGTTCTAATTCGGCATCGCAACAGTTATGGTTAATTTAATGAAAGTATTATGAAAGATTGATTGTTAATATGTCCATGTTTGGTATTAGTCGATAGGAAATCGGAGAGTCAATAGGAAATCGTATGGAATTGTAGCGAATATATATATATATATATATATATATATATATATATATATATATATATATATATATATATATATATATATATATATATATATATATATGTGTGGTAGCGAATCTTCTGGTTGCTATTGTAAAATGTCTCCAGCATTTTTTTAAATAAAACTTTCTGTGTTAACGCGCGAGCGATGATGCCGGCATTCGGATAGATTATTGATTTTAAATCCATACATTTCCCAAGGAAGAAAATGATTCTAAAAGGTTTGAAAATATAATCATTATCAGCTTTCTATGCATTTCCCGCTCGGTTCGTTTCTCAGACACTCTCGTTTCCCCCCTCTCTCTTTACACACACACACACACACACACACACACGTGCAGGCATATTTTTTTTAAATCGATATCATCCCAAACAAGGCGGTAAAACACAAAGGGTTACTGGGTGTACAAGAATTAGGAAAACATTACTAATGAGCGGGAAGAGGAAAGAGTAATCAGGAGAACAGTAGATAGCGATTGACATTGCAATAAAATTTTCCACTTTAAAGTTGGCTGGAAAGCATGTATCCGGAAGGGTATACATGCATATATATATATATATATATATATATAAATATAAATAATCTTATAAATATAAGCAGCTATAAAAAAAAAAAGAACTTGTCCGGCAAAACCTTAGGTGTTTTAGCTTGTAAATGAACAAATCAATACCCCAAAGGGTAAAATCGTCAGGGTAAACTGGCTAAAAAAAAAAAAAATATATAGCCTACAACACAAAAATATGACCATGTGAAAAAAAAAAACTAAGAACATGTACATCCGGCGAAAATAATCGTTTAGAATCTAAGTTCAGAGTCCAAAGAAAAAAACAAAAACAAACAGTAACACAATAACGGGGGAGGGGTTTAAAACATATTTATTCAAAAACATAAAAAAAACCAAGAGCAATATATATATATATATATATATATATATATATATATATGTGTGTGAGCACCTCGACGTAGTGTAGTGGTTAGGAAGCTTGTATCGCTAAAACAGTTACAACTGAATAGTGAGTTCAATCTTCATTGGGTACCCCATACATTCGGCCTTGTGCCACATCTAAGCTACGCTTGGAAAATCACTATATGCATGTGTGTGTCTGAAAGATCGAGAGAAAGACAGAGTGTGGTTGGTGAAAGGAAAGAAAGAAGTAGTAGAAAGAAGGTGAGAGAGAAAAGAGAGCAAAAGGGAGGAGTGAGAGAGGAAAGAGAAACACATTTCAACCCCCACCCTACCCTAAAGAACACTTAAGAACATTCAATGAATAATAACCCAACGATGCCACCGCACGTACGCATGTTACCTTTCTTCCATTGGGATAAGTTGTGGAGATTTGATGTTATGAAATATTTAGGGAACGGTGAATTAGGATGGTATGTTTGAGGGTGCTTCTCGCTTTACCGTATTCTAGCATGCTCCCTCCCCCCAAATATTAATTATATTCTTCGCACTGTATCAACAATAAATCATTGTTCCAAACTCCGATCCTTATTTTTTACTTTTTAATCACGATCATCCCAATCAAAGCAATAAGGCAGAAGGAGTTCCTGGGTGTGGAAATATTAATAGCAGAAACATTACCAAGGAGCGAGAGCAAAAGAAGTGGAATTAGGAAGATTGAAATTGCATTTAAATAAATAGCGATTGACATTGCATTTAAATTTTTGAAGATCAAAGTTGACTGGAAAGCGTGGAGCCGGAAACGGGAAATGAGATAAAAAGTAATGTAGTTACATCTAGCCAACTCATTTTTTAATTGATGAGACCTCGACGCCAGTCGAGTACTACGCTTAAATTCCTATTTTCTTATTTCGAAGATAACATCTAGAAAAATCTACTTCATTTAGGTTAATTTTTTATGCCTGTGTCGAATCCCATATTTTTGAACATTTTTATGATTGTTTTTCTGGTTTTGTTACAGTTTCGTAAGATTATGAGACCGACGTCATAATACAGGTCTCTACAGGGACGACGGTCTCAAGCCTGAAGATTGCGTTTAAGCATGAAACAGACTGTCGCCGCTGGGTGTTGAAATCAATGTCAACTTTTATAAAAGAACATTCGGACAGTTTTTATATAATTTATCATTTGAAAAGAAAAATATTAAAAAAAATACTAGATCGCATGAGAAATTGTATAAAAAACTAACTAAAAACACCTTGTCTGTCGTATTCAATGAAATGTGCATGAAAAAAGGATTGCTGCCTAAATAGACACACACACACACACACACACACACACATATATATATATATATATATATATATAATTTATTCGAAAATTATAACATAAATATGTTATAAAATCACTACAGAAAATTGGTGCCTTATCAAGTCAACACCATCACTTGATAAGACACCAAAAGTGTTCAGACAAAATGGCTATTTTCTGTAGTGATTTTATAACATATTTATGTTATAATTTTCGAATAAATTATATTTACTCTACTCCGCACTCTTTTAAGAATAGTATTTTTTTGGCTATTGGAATTTATTCCATATACACCATCCTATACTAGGATATATATATATATATATATATATATATATATATATATATATATATATATATATATGTGTGTGTGTGTGTGTGTGTGTGTGTGTGTGTGTGTTAAAAAAAAAAAAGCTCTCCTCTGTATCGAGCACTGTTTTTTTAAAAAAATAAAAATAATTGCTAAAGAACTCTGGATTATAAATAATACAGTTCTTTCCTATTATTTATATATATATATATATATATATATATATATATATGTGTGTGTGTGTGTGTGTGTGTGTGTGTGTGTGTGTGTGTGTGTAAATATTCTAAGATACAGTTTATTTGTAGAGGAGACTTAATTAATAACAAAGAGACAAAAGAAATAAAAAACTATTCCGACACGTTTAATCGTTGAGCGCGAAAGGCATCAGTTAAGAAGAGTTTTTCTTTGTCTTTATATATATATATATATATATATATATATATATATATATATATATATATATATATATATATAAAAAAATAATCCTAAAGAGGCCAGGAACTACCTACCCAGGTTTCACCTAAATGGAACTTCAGGGTTTGCTCTACTTAGTCTATTCAGCACTAGATCGTTTCTGTTAATTACACACTTGGAGATTTTTTCTTTGGATTTGAAATTGAAGGTACTGGATGAGTTTTTTCGTCCTCTTCGGATGTTTCTAGTTCTTGATGATCAGAGATTGACAGTTGATTACTCACTCAGTCGGGGAAAACTGGCTGGTTACATTCAATGGTTCGAAAAACCAAACTAATTATATTCCATCATCGCTGATCGAACGGCTACCAGATTTAATAAATAGAGGCTCTGTGCCTTGAGGGACTGTTCGTCCATAAACTCACCCATGGCAAGGATCCACCATGCAACTCATATTGTAGCAAACCACCCACATTTTCTCTGTATTCTATTGGCGAGAAATAAGTTCCACTCGAACAGCTTCTTTCCGTGAACCAAAACCGAAGAGGATGTTTACCCGATCCCTACAATCTTAACCTGTTCATGTCTGTTTCCCACCTATCCGCATAAACTCTGCCTCTAACTCTGTAACCCTCTACCTCGAGTGGCTCTGAGGCTTTGTACGGAGTGAACATCAATTTAAAAAAAAAAGGTTTCTAATTCGTAGAGGTTCATCAGTCCCAAGTCCAGGAATGGTCGTAAAATCGCTGAACAATTGAATGTCTAACCAGTTCCTGCCACACAGCTGTACGTAATTTCAGTTTAAACCACGGGTTGGTTATGGGTCCTGAAAAAAACACAAATGGATTTGAGCAGATGATCAGGTGCGAAAACGAGCAGCCATGCTGAAGATTAGAAATCACACTGATTTGCAGTTTGTCGTTAATCCGAAATAGTTTTGATGATGATAGTCCTGAACTTGAGTCTTTCTTATTCATTATATGTGTGTGTGTGTGTGTGTGTGTGTGTGTGTGTGTGTGTGTGTGTAAGGTATGTCGCGTACTTAATTTCGTGGATAATTGCTATTGACTTTAATTCTCACAAATTGCTTCATTTTTCTGGCCTCGTGCCATATTCAGTTTTCTTTAGTTTTTAATATCTACATAGAAACAATCATTTGTTTTCATATTTTTCTCATACGGTGAGGCGAATATACTCGTATACTGGGAGCTGTCTTTTTTTTTTCTTCTTCGGGTGAAGCACAGTACAAAAAAAAAATCTTGCCTAATTCCTGGAGATCCATCTTCTCTGTAGTACCTCTCATTGCACCAACGAAGTGGGCTAGTTTTGCATTTACCCCCACATTTAAAAGGGTTTTGCACTATTTTCTATCCTCGGAAGGGATATAGGTAGATAAATTCTATCTTGATATTATGTCACTCACATTTTTGTTTTTCCAAAGATGGAAAAAAAATTGGACAAATTTCTATCGTTAATAACCATTTTATCCATCGAAATCCAGGCAAGTGCTAAGTGATTGAAGTAAATATTAAAAAGGATATTTTTTTTTTAAGCATTCAACCCCAAGCAAGGCGGGAGGCCACTGGCACGCAAGGGGTTACAGAGAGTTGGAGCGAGAACAAATAGGAGTGATAGAGAAGGATAGGGGATAGATCAGGGCATCTGGAGACGTCGATTATACATTTAAGCTATCAGGAAACAGGAAAAGGGGAGGGATTTCCACAGGCGAGATGTGCGAGACATGAAGCTATTGGACTAGAAGAGATGGCTAAATTTAACAGTTTTGACAGTGAAAGGGTGAGAGCGAGATGCCAGCCTAGTTGAACGCTTAAATTCATGAAATCGGGGAACCAGCGAAAGCAGCTCATCAGAGCAGTTACCGTGAAAGTATTTGTAAAAAAGACAGAGGGAAGCAACGGCACGTCTGTGAGAGAGCTGCTGCAGATGAGATGCCAGATCAGGGCCAATTACATTGTATATCCGTCTTTGGATTTTTATCAAGGACCTTGAGACAATTAGAAGGGGCTCCAGACCATATATGGCAGCAATATTCCATGCAAGGGCGGATGGGAAAATGGAAAATCATTTTATCTTGTTTAAGCTGTGAGCTTTTACGGGTAAATTTCGTTCATACACATACGTGCGCATGTGCGTTCGTGAACGCGCTTTGTACAAAACATAATTATAAAATTATTACATACGTCTTTGTTGGCCCAAACCCGGAGCATTTTGAACAGAATATATGGATTCCATCCAATTATAAATAATGAAGTTCAGAATAAAATTTGTTTGTAAAACGACACTAACTCTTACGGATCTAGTTAAGTGGCTAAAGCTTACAGCGTTGTTCAAGGTCGATGTCCTTTCTTGACGGTAAATCTATCTCGGAAAAATTTTTTTTTCAAACCACAACAGTTCTAAACACTTACTGCAAACATATGTAAATAATCCGGGTTTTTAAAAAAAAAAAAAAAAAAAACCCGAAAAAAAAAAAAAAACGAAAAAAAAATCTCTGTTCAGATCTTTTAAAATCGATTGTATCTGTTTCACGTCTTATTTAATCAAATCAGAAATGTTTAAACAAGCATTTTCAATTTATATTGGATATATATATCCAAGTAATCCGTCACATAAATTGAATCAAACAACTTGCCTGCAGAGAGAAAACATTCATTTTTATGGTGTGTTCGCGTCGTTACCGAATGTGACACAAGGTTGAAGTTTGAAGCGAATTTAACAATAATACCGTAGAAAAATTGTCCAAGGCCTCTAGGAGCCGGACAATAAACCCAGCCCCCTACCGAAGGAGAAGTACTACCTGGGGTGGAAGGCACTCCGAGGCTTGGGTTTAATTTTATTTGAAACGATCCCAGCCAAAGGCCTGCAGAAAACGATTTCAGACAAGTATGCGTTTTATTTATTTTTTTTTATTTATTCTTCTCTAAATCTATGTGCCATGTCCCTTCTGGACATTGATGATCATGGCTCTCCACAATTTCCTCTCGTTGTAGCTCTTACTAAATTTTGTTTTTTTACTATGTCTCCTAATCTCTGCAAATGCTGTTTTCACAAGTTCGTTAGGTACGTCATGCGTTGTTACCTCTGTACCGCTTGCCTTCAATATGTCCTATGAGTATCAAATTTTCCAAACTCTCTTTTCTCATTACGTGACAGAAATTTCAACTGTCTCTTTCTGATGTTATGTATAACAAAAATGTTTCCATTTTATCTAAAAATTTCGTTATTGCTCACGTGTTCAATCCATGGTATTCTCAGCATCCTTCTGTAAAACCATATTTCATCTATGATGATGTAATGAATATGCATACACCTGGGTTCCCCATCACAGTAATAAGATTGACTGGTGTCAGCCATAAATACAGGCTGATGTGGAGGTACATGGATGGCGCCTATTGCCTACCACTACGACGAGGACCAGTCCATTACGGTTACCTGCTAGATTGTCCTATTCGGTTACAGTAGTCCAAAACCACTTTGCTACTTCGAACAAATATATCCCTTTCCGGGACATATCATATGAGAAGATTGTCCAGCATTCACTGCCATATAGGAGGACCGATGTTATATAACATTTAACTACTGTTTCTTAACGCGTCTTAATACTCTGCTTAGCTTCTGGTAGGCATCTTTCGCTCTCCCAATACGTCTTCGGATTTCGGTCTCGCACTTTCCGCCCTCTGTTAAAACAATTCCCAGATATTTAAATTGTTCTAATTGTTTGATTTTGCTATCTCCAATTTGTAATTTGCCTGTTGGGTTGTCCCTGTTGCTGGCAACCATACTTTCTGCTTGCTTTCCTTCACTATCTTTTGTACGAGTTTCTTTCTGTCTGTTCTTTGTTTAATCTCAGCATCGAGACAATCATAAGGGAACTATAAGACCTCCCAAAGTTTATATGTGTTTAGGATTTATAGGACACAGTGGATGGCACAGTGTTGATGACAGACTCAGAAGGAGAACTGAAAGGTCTTTTAAATAAAGTCGTAAAGGAAAGCAAAAAGAAAAGAATATTAACTGTTACACGAAATGAATGGTTGTTAGCAAAAGAGGCTATGTGTCAGCAACATACTGGGGACGTCAAATTCCAGAAGGTAGAGGAATTCATCTATCTAGGTAGTGTAGTGACGATGAAAAAAGTGACGCAGAAATACGAAAACGTATGGGAATAGCGAAAGATGCCGTCCTGAAACTAAGCATAAAGAGGAACATTTTGTTAGAAACAGAAAAAAGAGCGCTGAATCGCTAATCTCCTTATATGACGGTGGATGCCGGACAGTCTCTTCACAGATGAAGAGATTTGATTTGTTCGTTTAATGGCATATCAACTCCTTCGTGGGTGATTTAATTTTCTTTGGAGCTTTGTAATAATAAAAATATGATATATGTTATTCTGCTTTCACAATTGAATACATGGTAGATGACACTCAGCATTCGTGCATATACTTGTTTGTGTGGCCATGATTATTAGTGGCAGTGATATGTGTGTTTTAGGTTGTAGTTTTGTTGAAGTTATATTTTGGATACAGTTTGATTTCTTTAATAAATTGTAGGATATTATATGGATTAATGTCATGAAAGTGTTCTTTCATGTTGGTTGTTTGGCTGATTTTTCTTAGCGGCATATCAACACCTCTATGGGTTATTTAATGCCAAAATCTAAATATTTTGAACACAATTTTATGCCTTCAACTAAATATATATATATAGGTATTGTTGGTTATTTTATTATAAATACGTATTCTTGGTAATTTTACTATAAATATTTATTGTTGGTATTTTTTAAATATAAAATTGTATTTTTTATACTTTTATAATGTTTTTTTTTTCTGTTGGTTCACTATTTGTCCATAGCTAGGACCCTAACAGGTGCTACCACCCCGGGTCTGCAATTAAGAGGTGGTTCCACGCTCTTCAAAAACTACAATCTCCTAATCAGAGGGCTATCTACCGGAGGTAGTTTATCGTCATACCCAGGACTACAATTCAAAAGAAAGATCAGAGAAATGTGGGTCAACAGAAGGATGCTGAGAATATTACGGTGAGTATATGTTAGCAGCGAGGAAAATAAGAATAGCGAGAAAGCTTAGATTTATAATCAGAAACAGAGACGTAATGAGAAAAGAATGTTTAGAGAAGCTAACACTCGCAGGACATACTGACAGCTTGAGAAGTAAGAGGAAACAGCGAGTAACCTGCTTAACGACTTTTTCTAAATTGATGGCAGAAGAAGGAATAAGATTTGGAAAGGGTTAAAAGAGCAAAAAATGGCAGAAAATTGTGGAGAGCCACAATCACCCTATGTCCAGAAACAAGAGCACAGGAGAAGACGAAAGCGTCATTTTTTGGCTCTAGGAATTTTAGTTTGTTTTTTTGTTTTTTTTTTTTAATTTTCTTTCGATGAAGAATTAATATTTTTATCCAATTTCATTGGTTCTCAGTCGTGTTAAACAATTTTTCCTCACCCGAGTCTATCTTACATATTTATAAGCCTACCATTCGTCTATACTTAGAATATTGCTGCCACATATGGTTTTGTACTTCTGTTATCTATTTAGAGATTCTTGATAAAATCAAAAGAAGAATCTGCAATGTTCTGACCTGGCATCTAGGCTTCAGTTACTACAGCCACCGCCATAATGTAGCTTCCCTGTGCTTTTTCTGTAAATACTTCCATGGTAAATGTTCTGATGATCTTTCCACTATGGTACCGACTCATTATGAATTTAAGCGCAGTCTCATCATTTTACAATTGAAATGGCTAGATGTAACCATAGATTCTATGCTAACAGTTTCTTTTCTCGCTTGTGGAACTTTCTTTCGGCTTCTTGCCTTCGAGTCAAGTTTGATCTTCAAAAATTTAAGTGATGTTGACATACCATACTACCCAAAAGAAAAGGTTAGGAACGAAGCCCCTATCATTAATGGAAAGAAAAATTTTTTTTAAATTTTTTCCTGAAAAATTGTTCTAACGCAAAGATTTTATAAATTTCTAACAACACTATCACTGATTGCTTGGTCAATGATTGACTAATGTTTCCTTAAAAGGAAGCAGTTAATATTAAGATGACTATTAATATTTATAATATAGATGGCGAACTTTAAGCAAAAGGTTCATGATATATGATAAATAAAGAAGGCATCAGTTGAAATCGATGTCGGGAGGATATTTGTTCGTCAAATTATATTAGAATTTTGAACAAAATCTTCCATTTTTCCATGGGGAGGGATTTGAACTCTCAACTTCTTTGTACCAGCTTATATTCTTGATGGCAGTACATTGCTAAGAGGGGAGTTCTCCCACATTTATTAACCCACTAAGAGGGGAGTTCTTCCACATTCATTAACCAGGAATTGAACCTTGGGCACTAGCTTAGTTTGGAACCCTGAAAATGTTTACTAGTGTGTTCTTACTGTCGGTCGTAATCCTGACGCCCACATAGGAAACGAATTAAATACTCCCCCCCTATTCCTAGGATAATGATTCAGAATTAGAAAAAGATGACGCGGAATTTAGAAAGACGACGCGGAAATACTGTCAATGATTGTATCTCTTATAATTACGTGACATTTTTTTGTTGGAAACTCGAGATTTAAGGACGGATGTCTTTTGGATCTCATTTTGTGTGGACATCATGTGATTCGGAATTAAAGTAGTCGCCATAACCCCCACCAGACATCCCCACTCCAGAGAACACAAACTAGATTTTGAGGAAACTTGGAGACTTGTATTTTGTTCATAATGAAACCGGCTTTGATCGTTAAGTGTTCTTAGAAATAACATGTAAAGGAAATAAGGGAGGCAAATCTGATCAAATTACTTATCGTTGATCAATATTTGTTTGACAAACGAGAAAATGATAAGAATGGCTAAGTCTGAAATCACTGGGAAATGTCAAGTGAGGCTTGATTTTCTTGAATCTCAAATGCCGAGAAAAAGGTACACGAAACAAGAGTCTCGTTTTCCCTAACTTCAAAGTCAAAGTAATAAACAGAGAAGAGGACAAAAAGTAAAACTATGAAAGAAAAGGAGTAACTACTAAAAAAAGTGAAATCTTACGGCAATATCACGTTGAAACACAGGTTCCCGTACGATTACTGAATTTAAGCAGCGTTGAGTCTGCTCAATATCTAGCTCAGACACGGGCAACCTTTTCCGACCAATGGGTCGATTGTGAAATGACTCATCATAAGGCGGGTCGCACTAATAAAAAATTCAAAATAAATTTTCGTTGAAAGTAAAACGGCCATTTTCACTACAGAAGATCATAGGTGTAAACACCTGCCTTTAGAAATAGGGGAGAAGGAGGGGGATGTTTGCAAAAGATATTTTCTGAAATTTAAAAATTGAAGATTTCGTGTATTACAGGTTGAGAATCCTTTATCCGAAATTCTTGGAACAGGAAGTCCTCTGTTATTTAGATTTGGGAATACAGGTTATTTAATTTGTATATAGCATCTATAAAATAAGACAGCCTGGGAATGGAACTCAACCATAAACATGATATCTCTTTACATTTCATAACACAACTTATACATTTACCCTGAAGGTCGTTTTTATATAAGCGGCATATGTTCACTCGGATGTTGACGAATCCACTCCATCAATATACGATCGAGATCATCATTTTTCTTCTTCCGTTTCCTTAGATCATAGATGGTGGTTGTTCCACCGTCAAACTCCTCAGTCAGGTGCTTCACACTTACACACCTCCCTAGTTTTTCCAACAGTTTGACTTTCTGTGATATTGATAAACATAAATGCTTTCGTTTTCTTTCCACTACTCATATGGTTTGGTTTGGTTTGGTTTATTTTACGGCTATCAATCTCAATGGGTTATTTAATGCCGACAAAATTTTTATTGCTGGTAATATTTTTGGTTTGGTTTATTTTACGGCATATCAATTTCAATGGGTTATTTAATGCCGACAAAGTTTTTATTGCTGATAATATTTTTGGTTTGGTTTATTTTATGGCATATCAATCTCAATGGGTTATTTAATGCCTACAAAGTTTTTATTGCTGGTAATATGTTTTTCTTCAAAAATCTATTTCTGGGAATATTTTTCCTTGAAGAAATCTACAGCTGGTAAAGTTTTTTCAAAGCTGTTTGTATTGCTAGTACCTTTTTTTAAAAAGTATTGCTGATAATTTTCCTTCAAAAATTATTGCTGGTAATTATTTTTTTTTTTACAAAATATTTCTGGTATTGCCTGGGACCCTAAAAGGTGCTACCACCCCGGGTCTTGGTGGACATGGGAACGCCAGCAATTTAGAGGTTGTTCCACGCTCCTCAAAACCGCTTTTTCATAGGCCTTGCTGTTGGACGTAGTTTATCGTCTTTCTCAGGATGCGGACGTAATTTATCGTCATACCCAGGACAGCCTACTCATATGCATATAGACAGGACTTTTTGACATTTTGAATAATATCTTTACCGAGCATGAAACACTTGGTAAGTAATCCACGAACAGCTTTTGCTGTGATAATCGCTAACAAAGAACTGGCGTCAACGTAAGCTATGTGGTTGGGCTGGAGAACCCCCTACCCCAGGGCAGATGACAACACTTACAACATTTGCGCATCAGATAGGTAATTTTCCGGTGTTTTTTTAAAATTTTCCATTCATGGCAAGTCATGACAGCGCTTTCGGATTTAGGAGGTTTTCGGGTTTTAGAATTTCCGATAAAGAATACACAACCTGAATCACTGGAGACACTGATTAACATATGCTGGTTGGTGTGATTTATTTCTCATTCATTCATTTGAAAATCCAACAAATATCTTTTTAAAAGAAAAAGACTTCTCCAGAGAAAAAAAATGAATATAAACGTTTTTCGTTTCTAACGCAAAATATTTTTTACCTGATCTTCTTTAAAGAAAATCGCTAATAGTTCAAAATGCTGAGAACGTTAACTTCAACAAAAGGTTAAAAAACATCGTCCTTAAGCATTGTTAATTATGTGATTTAGTTGACCTGTACCCACAACGAAACAGACATTAATAAATAAGGGAGATAACTCAGCCAATTAATAGTTATCTCCCTTTGACACCAGCTTCTGTCAACGTCTTTGCGTAAGAGAAAATGTGAGTGAACAAGTCAGAATGAAGCAAAACACAAAATGTTAATAAACGTTATATTCCTAATTAAATTAGGTGTGTCATTTGGAAGGCCAATCATGCCGCAGTTTGCTCATGACTGACCTAGAGTGATGAGCACTTGGGAATATCTAGGGCTGTAAATTTGGATGTGCAGGTGGTGTAAAGAATAATGACTCAGGATTGTTATTCAGAGTGCTGAGTTCCAATTCTCGTTTGTTTGTTATATCTGAAGAGATACGCCATTTAAAGTGAACAGAAATTTTAAAAAGAAATAAAAGAAAATTTTTGTACAGCATTTGATATTTGCAGTATCTATCTATCTATCTATCTATCTATCTATCTATCTATCTATCTATTAGGACCTTGAATAAGTTCTCGCTGATTTTTCATGAAAAGTAATGTTTTATTTACAAAAATTAGTAAGAAATATGTCACAGAAAGTACTGTCCATCGCTAGCCACTACTTTTCCCTATATTTCTGGTAGCATTTGAATTCCATGTTGGAAAGAAGACACGTCTTTTGAAGCCAACCACAAGGCGAACCATTTTTTGGTATCTTCATAAGAATGAAAGTGCTGCTCAACCAGGCCATGTGCCATCGATCGGAACAAGTGATAATAGGACGGGACAACGTCTGGTGAATACGACAGGAGGAGTAGCACTTCCCATTTAAGCATTTCCAAATAGGTTTTCACACGTTTTCTAATATGTGGCCTAGCGTTGCCATATTGCAAAATCTCTTTTTTTTTCTTCAGTGCTCGGCTCAAACGCATCAATTGCAGTCGATAGGAATCTCTCGTGATGGTTTTGGTCGGTTTGAAAAGATCATAATAAACTTCACCCAGCTGAACCCACCAAATGCAGAGCAGAATCTTCGAACCATGGATATAGTGTAAATAATTACAATTCTTCATCTCAGAAATATTGACAGTTTTTTTTAGCTATATAGTTTGTTGATGATAAAATGCATTGTTGGTTACTTTAAAAATATATATATATTGCTGGTAATTTTACTATAAAAATGTATTGTTGGTCATTTTATTATAAAAAAAAATACTTTTTACTTTTGTTTGGGAGTTCACTATTTGCCCATAGCTGGGAGCCTAACAGGTGCTACCACTCTGGGTCAGGGTGGACCGAGAAACAACAGCAATTAAGAGGTGGTTCCATGCCCATCAAAATATCCAACCTCCTGATAAGAGGCCTTGATGCTAGATTTAGTTATCGTCATACCCAAGATGAACCGGGCGATATGGTTGGTTATATATATTTTTTAAGCGTTTCACCCCAAGCAAGGCGGGAAGCCACTAGTACTCAAGGGGTTACAGAAGATTTAGAGCAAGATCAGATAGGAGTGATAGAGGAAAGGATGAGGAGAAGGATAGTGGATAGATCAAGGCAACTGGATATGTCGATTGACATTACATTTGAATAGTTGAAGATTATAGCTCTCAGGGAAACTGGAATAGAGAAGGGAGTTTCACAGGCGAGAGGTGCGAGATATGAAGCTATTGGAGTAGAAGAGACGGCTACATTTAATAGTTTCAACAGTGAAAGGGTGAAAGCGGGATGCTAGCCTCGTAGGGCGCTTGAACTCATGAAGTCTGGGAACCAGTGAATGCAGCTCCTCGGAGCAATTATCATGAAAGTATTTGTAAAAAAGACAGAGGGAGGCGACGGCGCGTCTGTGAGAGGTCGACTGTAGACGAGATGCCAGATCAGGGCCAATTATATTGCATATCCGCCTCTGGATCTTATCAAGAAGCACGAGGCAAACAGAAGGGGCTCCAGGCCATACATGGCAGCAATACTCCATGCAAGGGCGAATTGTTGATTTGTAGATCTGAAGGATCGATTCCAGGGAGAAAAATTTCCTGGCGCGGCACAGGGAGCCAACTTTCCTTGGTACCATTATCACTCGTAGGGTAACCTTACATCATCGAGCTTAATTTGCTCTTTTTTTAAGTTCACATCGATTGGAGATTGAACGACCAACGCTAAAGTATTTGGCCAAAAGCCTTTAATATTTTAATTGTCGGTCTACGTCATATACAAGATAAATTTTCAAAATAATAAATGTCATAATAAAACTGGAGTGTTTCCCGGTCATATGACGCCGTTTAAAAGTTTTCATGTGACAGATTTGACTGCAAACTCTGAAACAATTAGGAGCGTGTCCAGTTAGGTCAGCAATCTCTACCTCAATGGATACCTATGAAAGAGGTGAGCTATTTGATCTAATGGTGTCTCAGAACTTTCAGTTCTGTATCTGTTCAAAGGATGACACTTAATTCCTACAAATGCCGAGGAAAATTCGGCTGTTGCTGCTGCAAACAAAATGTTAATCTTTGTGATAATCGTTGTTCAACGTGTGGTACGTTCTGGTAAAAAATGAATGAAAGCCTCCCTCCATGTTCATTTTTTTATGATAACGATGTTCACTTTTTGAAATACATAATTTCTCTCTCACTCTCTTTAAAAACTATATTCCTTCAAGATGTATCTTCTCTCCACAGCTTTTTTTTCAATATAGTTAAACTGCGCATTTGTTCACAACTATGTTGCTGGTGTGAACTTTCTTGAAATGTATTATCATTATTTCTAATTTCTCTGTGAATAGCATTCCTCTGTTCAGTTAATAGCGTTGCATGTTTTGTGCTCTAAAAGCAACGGTCACTGGGTTTTTTAATGTGTATAGATTAAGAAAGAGAACGTGTTTCTATTCAATTTCTTTTAATTTGAACTTTTCAAAAAGTTCTTATTCCGCTACCATTCCTCGCATTGTCAAGAGACTTAGTGCCACACACCAATTTGCTTATGATTTGCAATCGAAGGGAATTACTGTACATGAGAAATTGTTATCCCTCCCTAATGTCCTTCTGATTATTCTTCTTTTGTTGTCGTTCTTTAGTAATGTTTCTGTTTCTAATACTTTCACATCCAGTAACCTCTTCTGCCTTAGTGGCTTTATTGCCTTGATCGGTATTAAAAGTTAAAAATAAGGATTGGAGTTTGGAACAATTATTTATTGCTGATACAGTACGAAGAATGTAATTAATATTTTGGAGGGTTTTTTTTGTCAGAAGCATATGAAGAGTACCCTTAAACGTACCATCCTAACTAACCATTCCCTAAATATATAAAATCTCAGTGATCAAATCTCCGCAACTTCTCCCATTTGAAAAAAAAGGGTAATGTGTGTGCGTGCGTGCGTGTTGTAGCATCGTTGGGTTATTATTCATTGAGAGTTCTTAAGTGTTCTTCCTCCCTCACTCCTCCTCCTCCCTTTTCCTCCCTTTTCTCTCTCACCTTAGCAATCTTCTCCTTCGTACTCCTTCTTTCTTTCCTTTCACCTCCACACTCTCTCTTTCTCTCTCTCTCTCTCTCTTTTTCTCACACACACAAACACACATGGATATATGAAAACTATCTAAATATATATTTTTTCATACATATAGACAGTATGATAGAAATCAACACCACATGGTTCCTGGTAGTTTCACGCCTTGAGCGATCATCAGATCACGCCGTGTTGATTCCTATGTCCACACTGTTTATATAGAAAAACTATCAACGATATTGAGCAGACTTAGCCATATAAATGCCCAAATTTTAAACAAATTATATATATATATATATATATATATATATATATATATATATATATATATATATGAAGAAATATAGTTTTAAAGCATGCTATATTTATGGGATAAAGTGCTCAGTATCAGAGATAGAGAGTATGTAAATATAAATATATAAGTGAACATTGAAGTCAACACTCAGAGGCGACAGGCTGTTTCATGCTGGACGCAATCGTCAGGCGGCCTGAAACAGCCTGTCGCCCTTGAGTGTTGACTACAATGTTCATATATATATATATATATATATATATATATATATATATATATGTGTGTGTGTGTGTGTGTATTGAGGCAGCAATCCTTCTTTCATGCAAGTTTCATTAAATATGGCTGACAAGGAGCGTTGATTAGTTTTTTTATATAATTTATTTCTCATATGAGCTTATAATTTTTTTCTTTTCCGTATATAAATTATACAAAAACTGTCCAAATGTTTTATTTTTCCCATAAAAATAGAATAAATCTTTCGAAAGCGCCTGATTTTCCTACCAGAACTGAGTGAGATGAGCATAACCCTGTCGATGGTATTGGACATCAGCTCTAAATTAGACTCTCATAAAACAAGTGGGTGGTGACAGGATAGCCCAACCGTAGTCCTAAAGAAATGTTCTTGCTTCGCTGATTCTTGCTCCCCAGCCTGTTGGAAGTCCTCCTCCTCTGTCGTCCTTGTTTTTAAGAATTCTGGAGACCCTTCTGACCCATCAGTCTTCGGTAAAGTTTCCCAAGCTTTAATTAGTGGTTACGGCTCTTACCCTCCCACGATCTACTCTCTGACAAACAATATGTTTTCCGCTTTGCCCACAGCCATAACTGAATTTGTATACCAAGCTCTTGACAATAACGGCTCTACATATCTCGAAAGCGTTTGACAGGGTTTAGCATGCCGGCCTTCTATGTGAGCATCAGGGATACAGTATTACAGGACGGTTATTTGATTTAATACAATCATTCCTATCAAACCGTGAAATGAAGGTCGTCCTGAACAGGTTCTCTTCCATACGAACGCTGGTGTTCCCCAAGGTTCTATCCTGGGCCCTGTACTGTTTCTGATCATCATCAATGATCTTCTTGATGTCATCAGTTCTCAAGTAGGCATCTACACAGATAACACTACCATTTACACCTGTCTCAATAGTAAATCCAGCATTATTGACAAACTTAACCTGGCCATTGGTCTGGAAAATGTCCCCCAGTTTGTGGTTGACAAGGACAGAAAATGGCTTGTAAGCTTTAATGACTCCAAACCGAAACTGCTCTCATTTACCCACCATAGAGAAACCTCCCTGCCTCCTATCAGCATAGTTGATGCTCAACTTCATGAGAGCTCCTCACTACGACATCTTGGTCTCATGTTTTCCACTGACCTAAGGTGGAACAACTACATTGAATCAATAGCTGCATCTACTGCAAGGAAAGTTGGTTCTCTGTGTCACGGCAGAAGGTTTCGTCCTGGCAGTGAATATTGTTGCCATATATGGTCTGGCGCCCCCACTTTCACCTCCAGGTCCTCGACAAAATCCAAAGACGGATATGCAATGTGATAGGTCCTGACCTGGCATCTCGACTCCAGCCACTTTCACACAGACCTGATGTTGCTTCCCTTTCTATAAATATTTTCATGGTAACTACTCTGATGAGCTATTTTCATTGGTAACCTCAACTGCATGAATTTAAGCGTGCTACTAGGTTGGTATCTCGGTTCCACCCTTTTAATGTCGAAACAGTTAAAAATAACCGCCTCCTCTACTTCGACAGTTTTTTCTCTCGCACTTCTCGACAGTGGAACTCCCTTTCACTTACTTGCTTCCCCGATAACTAAAATCTTCAAAAAATTAAATGTAATGTCAGTCGACATTTTCTGATGCATTGATCCCTGTTCTTCTTTTTATAATTTCCTCAGCCATCCCCATACCGAGTTTTTTCTCTTACTTTCACTTTCTGTAAACCCTTGCGTAATAGTGGCACTCCCGCCTTGCTTGAGATTAAATGCTTAAAAAGGTCATAAATTTTGTGTATGGTTGGGTGACAATAACATCATGATTTTTCTTCGTTGCTAAGTTTTTAATAGACTTATGGAATTTTTATGTCTTAGTGGTAACATTATGTTCTTGAATTTTTCAATTTTTCCCCGTTAGTATTTGAATCTCCGAGGAGTTCTAAAATCAATATATATATATATATATATATATATATATATATATATATATATATATATATATATAATGATTTCACTGCCAGTTCAAGAAAGACATTTGGGTCACTAACACACAAAAAAGAAAATTTCTCATATCGTGAATATTTAACACCGAAAAACAAGAAAAAAAAATTAATTATTTTTAATAATATGCGGAAATCTCCACCATTCGCTTGATGACGGTCACGAGACCGGAAACACGTGTAGCAGAATTATAGAAAATAAAGCATAATATTTAAAAAAAAAAATCCACATTACAACCAAAAACGTTTGCGGTTTCTCTCTTCTTTTTAATATATATACATATATATATATATATATATATATAACCACCATGAAGAGATCCGACTTATTTTAATAATAATCATGATGAGCAATTAAATGAAAAAAAAAGAAAAACGTGCTAGCTAACCGGTTTCAAAACTCGCTCAGCAGAGCTAAATCGAGGGTAATGTATATGAATCATGAATAAAATGGAATGGGAAAGAGGAAGAAAATGCTTACAAAGAGAAGGTTGCATCAGTTGAATATATATGGCCTTTAGCATTTTTAAGTGATAATTGGAGCGTGACATACTTAAGATGGAAAAAGAGTCCACACTGATATTAGCAGCACAGTTGCTATTATTTATGAGGAGTTCAGTGATAGAAAACCCGTATGTTTTAGTCAGAACATCTGAAGGTAAATAGTTGGACCTTTGTAGGCACGCGTTGCTTAATACTAACATCCAGCCTTTGACTGGTCTCAGCATACAACAAAAACAATCCAGGCCTATTTACAGAAATAACAAGAAATCTGGAGCTACTTAACAAGAATGATAAAATGAAAGACATACTAAAACAACCAAAATAATTATAAGCAAACGCTAATAAAAAAATAAAAAATAAAACATATGTTAACCTCATTCAAATTTAATCAACACAATACAAAGGGTGACAAAATTCAACAAGAGAAGTGGGGTTTGTGATATCATTATAAAAAGAAACTCCTAAACTTTTGAAAACCTCACAACAATATTCACAATAAGGAAAAAATTAAACTGTAACTCCAGGTGCACAAAATGCAACAAATCCTATATAGGTATAACTCAAAGTTTCCCTATACAAAAGCAAAATTAAATTACCAGACAACAGAAATCTCTTCGTGTCAAAACACATCCACAAATCAAACAAAGGAAAATTTGCAATCATGCCAATATATCAAACAGACGATTATTCTTACCTATAAATACGAGAAAAAAACTTAATAGACAAATTCAAACCAGTACAAAAAAATCATAACCCCACACACATAAAAGCACACCGTATATACACAGTGGCAAAATACACTAGTCGGAGCACGCACACACACACAAAACAAACACACAAACAAACACACACACACCTACACACCATACAAAGTATATATATATATATATATATATATATATATATATATATATATATATATAATTATATACTATTTCCTTGTAATAAAACAATATATATGTATGGAGAAGGGATATATATACACACAAGAAAAACACACACACACACACACACACGCACACGCGCACACACAAGAATAGAGGGAGATAAAAACAAAAACCTCACACTTTTCCCTTTCTCTGACCAATCCTAATGATTTTTTTTATTCCTTAAGCAAAGGGACTCTCTTGGTCAGAAAAAGGGAAAGGGTTGAGGTTTATATATATATATATATATATATATATATATATATATATATATATATATATCGTATGCGATGGATAAATTGTCGTCTAAATGCCGCCAAAATGAAAATAACACTGACATCTCATTTTAACAGATATATTTACAAAAATTACACAAAAAATATCTTGAAATACTAAAGACTAAATTTATTCAATAAAATCGCCATTGGCTTCAGCCATGTCCTCTAGACGGAAATCTCTTGCAACACTTCTGGACGGTCTCCTTGTTTAAGTTGGTGTTAAAAGGAGATTTGTTGTTCTCTCTCTCAACTGCGCCCCACATTTAATAATTAAGGGGGTTGTAGTCTGAGGAGTTAGGTAGACAGATGTAAAAGGTGATGTGGTCGCTGAAATTGTCTGACAACCATGACTAAGTTCTCCTGCTTGTGTGACATGGTGTATAGTCCTGTTGGTTCTTCCAGCAGACACCCTCTTGACCCAGGGTAGCACTACCTTCTCAAGGCACTTGATATAGGCCACCGTATTGAGTCTAAGGACATGGAGGCATGGAGGCATAATGTCGTCATCACTAGTGATCATTCCAAATACTTTCGTAATCACCATTAAACTCATCCAACTCTTTCAGAATCCTCTGCACTGTCCTTAGATTGACACCGAACACCCTGAAATATTCGTATTGGAGCTTCCGGCGCCAATGCTAAGTAGTACAGCATATTGTTTCCAAATTTCTGGCAGAGTGAATTTCGTTATAGTGGTCTTTTTCTCATAGACGGTGCCCAACTGACCCTACTATACTGTGTAGTCGAAAAATCAAAACAAATAACGCACTTTCTCTCTCTCTCCTCCATCTATCTATCTGCATATATATATATATATATATATATATATATATATATATATATATATATATTGGTAAGAAATACCCGCTATTGAACATATGTAACTAAGATCAACACTAACTGGCAAAGATGAAACAGTCATCACTTGGCGCTGACCTCAATAGCTACTTTTGTATTTACACGCTCTCCCCTCTCTCTCTCTCTATATATATATATATATATATATATGTGTGTGTGTGTGTGTGTGTGTGTGTGCGCGCGCGCAGATATATAGAAAAATAGGAAAGAACACGTTAGGTAAATAATCCGGAGTTCTTTAGTAATTTTGTTTTTATTTTTGAAAAACAGTGCTCCATACAGAAGTAGAGCTTAAATTCATATTTAAAAAAAAATAATTATATATATATATATATATATATATATTATATTTATATATATATATATATATATATATATATATATATATATATATATATATATATATTTATTTTTTACATTTTTATTACTTCAACCGTTATTTTAGTGGATACTCTTATTTAAAATAGACAACTCATTTTTATTTTTCGGTTAAAGTGTGTATTAAGTCTATCAGCTTGCGTATTCGAAAAATTTTAATAAATAGAATGTGCTCTTCGGCAGGAATCGAACCTGCGTCCCACTTTGTATGCGAAACCACCTTTTTTTATAAGAAAAAATATTTTTAAGGAAAAATATCTCCATGAGGTCGTGTGTTTTTCTTAATAGGAAAAATAGAGCCTTGTTGAACGGTGTTGCTGTTTGTAGCCTAGTGGTAAAGCACGCCTGATCAAACGCAGGTTCGATCTCTGCCGGAAAGCATATTTTTCTTATGAACATTTTTCAAATACTTAGGCCTATAGATGTAATGTAATTCACAATGTTTAAAGCAAAAATAAAAATGGGCATTTATTTCCAATACGAGTATCCACTATAATAACGTAGCAATTTCTGCTGTTATCATTGCATTTTTTTTTGTTTTTAACAGAGCTCACATTGCAATTTTTGTTGTTATTATCGCTTTTTCTCTTGCACTCCTTATTACTGGTTCCCACATTGTATTCATTTCTATGCTTGGTCGGCTCAGGAGATTTTTGTGGCCTAGCATATGTGTTGATTCTTTAAGTTTAAGAAATTTCCAATGATGTTCTTCGTCTATGATCTCAACCTGATCCCACAGAATGTCTGTAATCTCCCTTTTCTGTCCATATGTGGTCAGCCACGCCTGATTATTCCACTTCCTCACTTGAAGCCTTACCTTAAGGGGGCGGCCTGTCTCCCCTTTATATTTCTTTCCGCAGCTGCACGGGATGGCATACACACAGTTTTTAGTCATGTTCTTCTATATGGGGGGGGTCTTATTCGGGAGATGTATCTGCGAAGTGTTGTCACGCTTTTGAAGGTTGTCCTGATGTTATATGGACCGCAGATCCTTTGTATTTTCTCTGATAACCCCTTCACATAAGGCAGACAGACTGTTTTCTGAGTGTTGTTGTCCTCCTCCTCTTGTATCCGCCTATCCCAGTTTATTGGTGCTGCTGCCATGTACCCAGGGTAGTTGTTACATTGCAGAGTACTGCTTATACTGACCAATTCTTTATCTAATGTCTCTGGGTCGCCACTTATGACTTTTGCTCGGTGTTGTAAGCAGCGGACGATCCCTTTCTTTATGCTGTATGGATGGTGGGAGTTGAAATTGAGGTACTGTCCGGTGAATCTTGGTTTACGGTATACGGATGTCTTGAACCCATGCTCTGTTCGAGATTAGAACATCCAGGAATGGGAGTGTGTTGTTACTCTCTTTCTCCTTTGTGAACTGTAATTGAAGGTCTTATTGAGTTCACATGGTCCAGTAGAACCTGGACATCTGCCTGGTGTGGTCAGAGTATGACGGTGTCATCTACGTACCTTAACCATATAGTTGGCTTTAGAGATATAGATTCTAACGCCATTTCCTTAAAGCATTCCATGTATATATTCGCCATTGCTGGTGATAATGGCAAGCCCATTGCTAAGTTCTTAGCCTGTTGATATATGTGTGATCCCATTCCGAAGTGTGTTGTTTGTGTACAGAAAGTCAACCTCTCCATCAGATTATCTATTGGAATACTGGTCCGTTCTTCTAGGGAAGAGTCAGAGGCCAATCTGTCTCTGACTACTGAGAGTGCCTCCTCCGTGGGTACCTTGGGAACAAACTCACCACATCCAAGCTCATCATCTGGTTGTATAGGATGGGAGCATCTTTGATTATTTCCACGAAGTGGGCAGAGTTTCAGACATATGAAGGAGACTTTCCGATCAATGGGCCAATTATATCTACAAGGAAGCGACTCAGAGGGTGGCAGAGCCTTGGCAACTAACAATCGGCCTGAGTGGAATACCGTCTTTGTGAATCTTAGGGAGACCGTATATGTGAGGTAGTTTGGTGTAACGCTGCGACAACTGCCTATACGTCTTAGGTGCGAAGTGATCCTTGTTCATGATTAGTATCTGTGACAGTTTGCGTTCCGTTTTCATTGTAGGATCCTTTTTTAGTTTGCTCTAGCTACCATTTCTTATGAGGTCTTCCAGCTTTCCTGTATAATCTGATTTGTCCATTACTATAGTTGCATTGTCTTTGTCAGTCGATAGTATGATGATGTTTTCGTTCCTCTGTAGAGTTTTGATTGCCAGTCTCTTCAGTTTCGTGATGTTTGATTTGGGTGGCTTGGCTTTCTCCAAGGTCTGTCTCACCTTCCATCCTGAGTTCAAAGTCACTTCCTCGACTCTGGCAATGAGGTCCAAGTATGAGCAAATAGTTAACCCCTAAACTGGGGTCAAAACACTGTGAAAGAGTAAGAATTGGTTTTAATACCAGCAATACATTTTTGGAAAAAAATATTAACAGCAATAAATTTTTGAAGGAAAAATTATTACCAGCAATAGATTTTTGAAAAAAAAATACCAGCAATATATTTTTGAAAAAAATATTATCAGCAATACATCTTTTGAAAAAAAAAATTACCAGCAATACATTTTTGTAAAAAATATTACCAGCAATACATTTGTGAAAAAAATATTACAAGCAGTACACTTTTTAACAAAAATATTAACAGCAATACATTTGTGAAAATACATTACCCGCAATATTTTTTGGAAAAAATATTACCTGCAATACACTTTTGGAAAAAGTATTACCAACAATACATTTTTGAAAAAAATATTACCATCAATACATTTTTGAAAAAAAATGTTACCAGCAATACATTTGTGAAAAAATATTACCAACAATACATCTGTGAAAACATATTACCAGTAATACTTTTGGAGAAAAAAACATATTACCATCAATGCACTTTTGGAAAAAATATTACCAATAATAAAAACAAATTCCAGAAGTACCTTTTTGAAAAAAAATATTACCATGAATATATTTGAGAAAATATATTACCATCAATACTTTTTGGAAAAAAATATCACCAGCAATACACTTTTGAAAAAATATTACCAGCAATACATTTTCAAAAAAAATATTGCCAGCAAAACATTTGTGAAAATATATTACAAGCAATACTCTTTTGGAAAAAAAAAATTACCTGCTATACACTTTTGGAAAAAAATATTACCAGCAACACATTTGTGAAAATATATTACCAGCAATACTTTTTTGAAAAAAATATTACCAGCAATACATTTTAAAAAAAATATTACCAGCAATTTTTTTTGAAAAAAAATATTACCAGCAATACATTTGTGAAAATATATTACAAGCCATATTTTTTTGGTAAAGCAAATATTACCAGCAATACCATTTTGGAAAAATATTACCAGCAATACATTTTTGAAAAAAATACTACCAGCAATACATTTGTGAAAATATATTACCAGCAATACTTTGTTGGAAAAAATATTACCAGCAATACATTTTTGAAAAATGGATCTTTGATGAAACAAAACTCAATGCATTTGTTGTTAAACAGATGAAAAAAAATTGAAGAAATGAAGAACATTTCCAAAGAAACCAGGACGAAGTACAGTGGAGTTGGTCAAGAATATGTTCCTGCGAGCAACAGCTAAAGAACTCAGAATTTCATGAAGTGGCATTTCAGAAATTATCTCGAAGTTTCCAGACATTGGACGTATTCTGGATCAAGCAAGATATGATCATCTTTGAAAGATGCAGTATTGGATGGAAAGGGATTTGAACAGGACAGGAAAATTCCTCCTAATAAAACTTAAAAAAAACAAGTGACTGAAGAATTTGTCTTGTCCAGTTGAGAGGCAATAGATGAAGCAAACGTCTCGATCGTTAAACAGAGACTGAAGATATAAAAAAAACAAACAAACACACAAACAAACTAATATTAAGCGAAAAGAGTGCGAAGACAAAAGATGAATGTCTGTCTATATATTTAAGATCAGGTATTATAATTATTTACACTATTTACATTGTTCCGAATGCTGTCCTCATTTTTATTGTCATATTCAAGACGCTCCGACCGTTTTCAGGTAATATTTGGAATTTCGATCCGAGTCCTCTATTTTGTCCACCGAAGTGTTCTAATTCCACAAGAGCACGTGTCCATTGGATAAAAGCGTTTTTACGAAACTCTAGAGTCGGGATGCTGGAGGTAACATCAATCAGCTAAGTGACAAACCTTTTACTTGTATTAATTCTCTCTCTCTTTATATATATATATATATATATATATATATATATATATATATATATATATATATATATATATATGTATAATTAATACATAAAATTTATCACTAAGCGGATGTTATATTCAACAATCCGACTCCACAGTTTCGTAGACGAACCGTTTTATAATAGTTTCAGCAATTGATTTTCCTTATTTTTATATTAAGTTAAAAATAATTTATTCATGTTAGGTTGATTTTTTATCTTTTGAGTGTGTATATATATGTGTGTATGTGGGTATGCGTGTGTAGGTGCGCGTGTACACATGTGCGTATGTATATGCGTCTGTGTGTAGAATGTCTCGGTTATTTTTTCTTTTCATTATTTTCTCCTCTCTCTTTATATATTTATATGATGAAAATATAGTTTTAAGGTGTGCTATATTTATAGATTAAAGTGTTCAATATCAGAGATAGTGCATATGTAAATATAAAAGTGGACACTGAAGTCAACACCCAGCGGTGACAGTCTGTTACATGCTTAAACGCGATTATCAGGCTTGAAGCATGAAACACTGTCGCTGTTGAGTATTGACCTCAATGGCCATTTTCTTTCTAAGTCTGTTCATATCTATCTATCTATCTATCTATCTATCTATCTATGTCCGAGGCGTATTGACTATGATTCATGCTAAGTGGGGTGAATTACCCGAGACCCCACAGAGACAGACAGACACACAGAGGCTAAAATAACCAAATAAAATGTTTGTTCAGTTATTCATTACTCCCAAAAATTTGTCGCCATGTTTTTATCCAGAGTCACTTTCTGCAACAACGCCCATCTGGAAGACATTGCCTTATCATCCGACATCTTCATCAGATCATCGCCTTAGACGAAGCTGGTGTGTCGAAAAAACGGAAAAGCTTCATTTGAGTAAATTTAAAACGTTGACAAAATTTTACATGTAAAAGTGATTTGGTTAGCTATTAAGAAAGTCGATTCACTATGTCTGCGAGACAATTTTACTGTCCAGAATCTTTCTTAAATATCTATCAGTCTGCCATTCGTCCATGCTTAGAATATTGCTGTCACATATGGTCTGATGTCCCTGCTATTTACCTAGAGATCCTTGATAAGTTCCAAAGAAGAATCGGCAATATTATTGGTCCTGATCTGGTGGCTCGGCTCCAGTCACTTTCCCACCGCCATAAGGTTGCCTCTCTCTGTCTTTTCTATAAATACTTTCGTGGTAATTGTTCGGATGAGCTCTTCCCTATCGTACCAAGAGTTTTTGAATTTAAGCGCAGTACTACATTGGCGTCGAGACCTCATCAATTTATAGTTGAAAAAACAAATTCACCTAAATGAACAACAAACTAGTTTTTTGCCTGGAAATAAGATTTTTAATTTACATAGGACGTCGTAGTAAACCTGTGGGGCTACTTCACCATGTCTGCCAGGAAGCCCGCTAGGTGTCGTTCTATCCAGAACCATAAAGGGAAAAGCACATAAACACTTACATTCTTTTTTTTTTTCAGCGCAGAGATGAAGTAACGACAACACGGAATTTATCTCCGCCAGAGGGCGTGTTGCTTCCCAACGGGCAAACCAAATAGGCAATTTCAAACAGACCACGTGGACATCACACACACACACACACACACACACACACACACACACACACACACACACACACACACACACACACACACACACACACACTATGGCTTAATAATAAAATGTTCTCTTTCTTTTTCTTTAAGTTATCTGTATGAATGTAAATATAATTTTCTTTCTCTTCTGTGAGCTGTACTGTTCTATACAAGTATGTATATAAAATACCCTTCATGTGCTGAATTCTTGTCTTTTGAAAATGTAGAATTCATTTCTTTTGGAACTTCTCAAACTGTTCGTCGCAATTCTAAAACAACTTCATCCCTTACACAGAAGCCCCTGTCCCCTCGGCTACAAACTGGAGAGCAACGGTAACCTCGCACAGCATAAATTCTAATCAAATTCACCAAAAATCCATCACATGACTCGAAGCGAAGATTTTACAACAAATAAAAAGACGTCCAAAATTTATCTGCCAAATACATTTTTGATCCTCTTTTTACAAAAAAAAAAATCATGCAAAAAGAAACAAAACACAAACAACAACAAATACAGAGGGTGAATTCCAATCTCGATACGCCAAAAGCCTCCACATTAATCCGCATTAAGCCAGACAAACCCTCGAAGTAAATCAAAACTTGATTGATTCATTAATTTTCTCCGGCTTATCAAGCTTTTGCAGTTTATTCAAAGACAGAAAATATTTTTAGATTGTAATTATTTTTGGAGATAATAATGCTTTAGTGATACAAGTCTTACACATTAACCCATAGCTGGAGGGGAGAAAAGAGGTGGATTCATATTTTTCCCAATGTTATTTACGCGTAACTGAATATAACAAACCCAACAAGAATTTGAACTCGACATTCTGATTAACAAATTCCAGACATTACATCACTCGCATATCCTACCTTACAGCATCTGGTATTCCCAAGCGGTTACCCATCTACGTACTGACCAGACTCGATGTTGCTTAACTTCGGTGATCGTACAGGAAGCGGTGTTTCCATGCGATGTGGCCGTAAGCCCAATTGCAGGATTCGCACACCTACGCTTACAGCATCTGGTATACCCAAGCAGTCATCCATCAAGATACTGACCAGGCTCGACGTTGCTTAACTTCGATGTTCATACAGGAACTGGTGTTTCGATGTGCTCGCAAGCCGAAGTAGATCAAAGATGCCGACCAAAAGTAAGCCTCACAGAAGTTACTACCATTATCACTATATATATATATATATATATATATATATATATATATATATATATATATATATATATATATATATATATATATATATAAAAAAACAGAAAAAAATATCTGTTGTGCTTCTGAGCGGTCACAATAAACAATAAGTCATTGTCTTATGATTTTATTGACTCTACAAAACATGAGGATATTTAACGTAAACAACTTGAAAAGATTTTGCAACACATTTTTCCTAATTTGTCACACAGTTCTTTTTCTTCACTCAATGACAATTTCAGTTTTCTTACACGCATTTTACACATACACAAAAAGTATATTGTATGATACAAATACAAAGCTGTCATTAAATATCATATTGTATTTCAATTGTGAATTTGTATTTTACGTGTGATTTTGACAAGAGGAAAAACTCAAAGCGTGGAGAACAAAAGACTCACTTCTTTTCACCTTGCATCGAAAATCGTTTGAATTTAGTAAAAATGTTGCGACATTGTGTTGTTATTAAAGTAACGAAAAAAACGAGTTAAGTCGGACTGGTCGATTTTACATGTCAGCCCCTTGACCGGTAATAAAGTCACAGAAAAAAAAAATGTCGCAAGAAAAAAAGAAGTCACACATATCGAAACTCTAAAAAACTTTTTCTAACAATCCTACGGTCACATATTCGATATATTTCTTAGTTAAGAATTCCTAGCATCCCATAAGACCCGACTATATGTGAAGGAAGTCTCAATTTGACATTCAAATTTGAATTAAAAATTCCTTGAAATTTCATTTTATTTATGAGACTCGCATTTTGTACACTTTTGGGATAAGAGGCTGCGATTTTCTCCACAGGATTTTTGTCCGTTGTGTTCTAACCTTCTCTAGTGACTTTTTTTTTTTTACCTGTGACTATTTTACCTGGATTCGTCAGCCCTTTTCAGAAATAATAGCCTATAAGCATTTACTCATTTCAGTAATAGGTAAACATCAGTAGTTTGGATTTGAGTCTATATACATTTACCCATTTTTTTTTTTTTTTACTAATGTTCAACCAATAAAAGGCTCTAGAGTCATTCACTGTAGAGGCTTTTACTGGATGAGGTGTTTGATATTAATACATGAATAGGAAAAGTGTATATGCATGTGGGTGATAGGTAACAATTGGCCGCTGACTTGAAAAGGTGAAGATTTTTGTGTTCGGGGAAGCACACACGTGGTAGTCTGCGCCAAAAGGCAGAGGTTACTTGGTTCGGGAATATGTAAATATCGGTCTCTCATATTTGAGTCTCTAGGCATTAAATTCGTAGTTGGTCCCTTAGGTGGGGTTTATAAGAGATGTAGTCGTTGTATTCTAGACCCCTCCAACAGGGCAGGAAAACCCGAATCCAACTGGTAAGGTGCCCCAACAACGTTTTCTTTTGCCTGTATTTACGTGAATATCTGTGTGGAATTTGAGTTTCACCATCTGTTTAATATGAACAACGAAGGACGAATTTGGGACATTAGTGTTGCTCAAGGCCATGATTACATGAAAAATATCCGAATAGCCCAACAAACTGTTACACACACACACACATACACAGACACACACATACACACACGCGTAAACAAGCATATTTAAGTACGCTTATATCTCATGTGAAAAGCAGCTTTCTCGACATAGATAAGAATATGCCTTCATTTTTTTTCTTTCTCAAAAAAAAGAAGAAAAGTGACGTCATATCACGTGATATATTCCCAGTTTCAGTTCGATGACGTCATAATCCAGATAAGTGAAAAAAGTAAAGTACGTATTTTTCTCTGGCCACATGTTTGATTTGGTTTGGAGAGGAGACCACATTTGAAAGTCCCTGAAAGTATTCATCATCATCATCATCATCATCATCATCATCATCATCGACATATAACAGAGGATAAAGAATATGTGATGTGTAATTTATATGCGATCTTTATATACATACATACATATATATATATATATATATATATATATATATATATATATATATATATAAAGATCGCATATACATATATTAATATATATATATATATATATATATATATATATATATAAAGATCATCTAAATTACACATCGCATACTCTTTATCCTCTGTTACATATATATATATATATATATATATATATATATATATATATTATTTATATATATATATATATATATATATATATATATATATATATATATATATATATATATATATAATTACGCATATAAATTACGCATCGCATACTCTTTTATCCTCTGCTATAAGTCGATGATCATGATGATCATGATGATGAATACTTTCAGGGATATATATATATATATATATATATATATATATATATATATATACATACATGGTCTATCGAAGATACGTTTACAAACTTTGAGTGTTTCCTCACACCAAAACAAGGGCACATAAAGTTTAAAGTTTACCGTAGACACTGTTAAATGTACAATCCAAGATATAATCCCAAAAAATACTTTTACAAACTTTGGGGTGGGTTACTGACAATAAAGCAAGGCAAAATCTCCTTATAAACATTGGCACAAAACGCCATCATTGTACCTTAACACACCAACTCATAGCAAATGTTCAAAATATTCTCAGCTTGCTTCTTTACCCGCTTGTACCCGTCGGATCATTGACTAGCGAAAACGTTCAAAAACTCTTACGTCAAATGCTTGCTCAGGCCGCCATGACACGTTGAAAGTCTCTGCTTTATTCATGTTTGCTGTATAAACCAATTGTTTTAGGTGCTCCCCACAAATAAAAATCCAAAGGACTTATCCTAACTATCCATCTTTCATGGTAGATGTCAGCCAATGCATCACGAACAATGTGACTAAACTGTGCTGGTGCCGCATTATGAATGAACTACATGCATCTTCATATTAGCAGGGGTACATCCTCTCATCATCATCTTGCGGCCTCAGCCGAGATTGAACTCACTAATACTTTGATTGGTATAGTTCATAATCTTGTCAATTAGCTGAATTCTTGATGCTTCGCTAGGGCTATCAAGGGTGTTTTTATCGTGACACCATCACTAAATGGATTGGCTCAGAGAGACTCCATTCACCCTCCTCTAAGAGCAGGTTTGAATTCAGAGTTTTCCTTCTCCTAGACCAGTTGCCATCCAAGGCTATAGAACCCAGTCTGTCCTGCTATTTACCCATAACTGAAGGGAGAAGAAAGAGGATTCACACCTTTCCCAAGGGTGTTAGCACGTAAGTGAATGTAATGGATTCAACTGGAATTCGAACTCGGCTCTCCGATTCCTCAATCCAAGCCGCTATCCATTACTCCACCGTGATCTAGCAGATCTGAAAGTGTGTTCAAAATAAAGTTCTTGTAGACAGCTACTGTAAGACATGTTTGAAGAATATATGGACCTACCAAACAGTCACCTACAATTCCAGCCGACACATTAACCATAAATTAATGCTGGTGTCTAGCCTGTATTGTACCACGGGGATTCCAATCTGCCCACAAATGTTGGTTGTGCAAATCTCTTATTCCGTTTCTTCCAAATATTATCTCATCCATAAACAAGACTGAAGAGACAAACAACGGATCGACAGTTTGTGCAATAAGTCATTGGCAAAAGTTCCTCGGTGGTGAGTGATCAGAGGGCGTAAGACAATGCACACGTCGCAAATGATACGGATACAGGAGCTGCTCTTGAAGTACCCTCTATGCGGTACTATGAGATGTACGACATCGTTCGGGCCACTAAGTCAGGTGTACGAGCAGATCTTGGTCTTCCTCGATCCATATTGTGTGGTGCCAGTGTCTCCTCAACGCGACAGCTAAACAGCAGCAAAGTTTGGATGGCTCAGCTGCAAACTGATACAACCGTGCAGCCTCGTGTCCATTACCATTTGCGCTATGTAAAAATCACATCTGCCTGCTCATGATATTAATATCCTGCCATTGTTAAACTGAACACTTCTCGGTTAACTCACGACTACACACGTTAAATGGTGAAGACAGACTAGCCACAAATATATAAGAATGATAAATGCAACTGTGCCATCTACCGCGAATTTTCTTTAAACTTAATAACTCAAAAAAGAAAGATTTGCGGGCTTATGTTCATGTGGTTTTTGTCCTTGTTTTGGTGTGAGTAACCTGATCCCAAAGTGTGTAAAAGTATTTTTGATACACTCTGTATATTTTAATTCAAACATGTTTCATTGAATAATATAGACATATTATGTCTATTTATTTTTATAATAATCGTTTCTAGTTTTTGCTAACCCAAGTACTTTCGATCCCCTCCGAGATCATCCTCAGGGTTGAATTACGAAGACAAACCAAATGTAACTGTATTTTTCAAAAATCACTATCACAGCGATCACAGTTACAATAAGCCTGTCATCGTAATTCACCTGCCGAGGATGATGTTTTTATTTTACTGTTTTAAGCAAATGTTTCCTGCCATTCAATAAAAACAAAAGGAAAACTTTTCTTAACCAACGCGTTTCGTCCTCTGATGGATTTTATCAATGTAAATCTAAGGATTTTATTTTGGAATATATATTATGAATAGAAAAAATAGATTAGAAGTTAAAGTTTTTTTAATCGTTTCACCACAAGCAAGGCAATGAAGCCACTAAGACACAAGTATGAGAACATATGAGAAACCGACAAGCATTATTAAGGAGAGAACAGTAAAAGAATACGAATTAAAAAAACAGAAGATAACGATTGATATTGTATTAAAATTTTTAAAGATCAAATTTGACCTACTCCAGTAACTACCTGATCAAATTTGACTTTCTCCAGTAATTACCTGATCAAATTTGACTTTCTCCAGTAAGTACCTGATCAAATTTGACTTTCTCCAGTAATTTCCTGATCAAATTTGACTTTCTCCAGTAATTACCTGATCAAATTTGACTTTCTCCAGTAATTACCTGATCAAATTTGACTTTCTCCAGTAATTTCCTGATAAAATTTGACTTTCTCCAGTAAGTACCTGATCAAATTTGACTTTCTCCATTTAGTACCTGATCAAATTTGACTTTCTCCAGTAATTTCCTGATCAAATTTGACTTTCTCCAGTAATTACCTGATCAAATTTGACTTTCTCCAGTAATTACCTGATCAAATTTGACTTTCTCCAGTAAGTACCTGATCAAATTTGACTTTCTCCAGTAAGTACCTGATCAAATTTGACTTACTCCAGTAACTACCTGATCAAATTTGACTTACTTCAGTAAGTATCTGACTCTTCTGCCTTTACAAGATCCAGATCAGGCTGAAAATTGTCATATTTGGGCGGGAGCTGCCCAGTCCTCACTTTCCAGTTTTGATAGAGCCCAAAAGCGTCTCCAAGTCCTTGTGGGTGACAAATTATTTTCCACCCTTCAACCCCTTTCTCACAGGCATGATGTGGCGTGTCTTTCACTACTGTATCGCTACTTCCATGGAAAGTGCTACATCCACCGGTTTTAGTATTCACGGCTAGGACACACTGTGCTATTCACATTGTAGCGATCCACCCTCATTCCCTCCGTGTTCCGTTGGTGAGACGTAAATTCCTCTCGATCAGCTTCTTCCTGCGAACTACTGCCCTGTGAAACCGACTCGCAAAAGGATGCTTCTATGATCATTACAATCTTAACCAGTTCATGTCTAGGGTTAACCGTTATCTTCCTCACTTATTAGCATAAACTCTGCCTTTTAATCTGTAACCCTCTACCTCGAGTGGCTCCCGTGCCATGTAAAAATAGATATTAATCTTAGAATCAATCATCAATACAAGGTTTATCGTAAAGTGTTTTGCAAAAAAAAAAAAAAAAAAAAAAAAAAAGGCAATTTGAAAATTGATCAACATTTTTTTAAAGATATTCCCAAACTTTGAAGGAAGTGTACGTCGAAAATCTCAATGTAAAATTTGCTTAAAAAAGAGCGAAAGAAAGAAAGAAAATCCAACATTTTAAAAGAACAACAAATCACTTTAGACGGTCGACATTCTCACAGAAGAATGCCAGATTATTTTAGTCATAGTGATGCACTGTTTTGCTGAAGGTTGCCTGGATATAATTTCTTTAACTGTTGCAATAAGAAGTGATCTGTTCTCTTTGACAAGTTGAGTGCCTGTTGGCGAGTTTTAGGCCGTGAAGGTCTTGACGTGCCTCGCCGGGAAAATCCGGTTAGCAAACGAGAAGACGATGAAAAGCCAAAGAATTGAAGACAATGGTTTATTACAAGATAAGGAAGCAAGTTCTTGCGTCAGAGAAATTGTACAAAGAGAATTTACGTTAGTTCTTCGTACAAGGTTGAACAGAGGTTGTGGCGGGAAAAAAAAGAAATATTTTGTTTTTGTTGAAATTAGATTAAAAAGATGAATGAAGTTTTAGAGAAAAAGGAAAGAGAAGAAAGGAAAGAAAAAGCGCGGAAAACAAAAGAAAGAGAGGGAGAGGGAGAGCACAAATCTCGACAAAGAAAAAGAAAATAAAACAAAGGGAAAGAGAGAGGAGGAAAGAGTGAATGAGAGAAGACGAGCGATAATTAAAAAAGAGAGAGAGAACGAGAGAGAGAAAGAGAGAGAGAGAGAAAAGATAGAGAGAAAGATAGAGAGAGATAATGAAAGACTGATAAAAAGAACGTAAAAAAATAGTGATGAACAAGGCCAAAGAAAAATAGAAAGTGAGAGAGAGAGAGAGAGAGAGAGAGAGAGAGAGTGCAGAAGCGAGAAAGTGGGAGATTGTAAAAGAGAAAAACAGAAAATTAAATCAATATATATATATATATATATATAATATATATATATATATATAGGCATGTCTAATTGAATAAATTGCAAACATTATGTCTGCTTATTTTTATCATAATCCTTTCATATTCACGAATACCTTTCCGTATATTGCAATCAGATGAGGTAAGAAATGCACTGTTACAGTGCATTTCTTGACTCATTTGATTGTAATACACAGAAAATATTCGATAAAGGTGGTTTCAGATTAAAGTAATTTCTGCCTGAATTTGTGGGACGCAAAGTTATTATTTACAATATTTATATTCACACTATTGTCCTCATCTCTGTTGTTGTTATCACAACATTTCAGTTGTTGGGCTCTCTGGTCCTCATCAGGTGTATATCGATTCACGTAACCTATAGGGAATTCTGAACTTTATTAAATACAAGGGGTAGACTGTTCTCGTTTCACTGTCCATGTCTAGGAATATCTCGTCTTGTTCTCATTTTTAATACTGTTCACTTATTGCTCGTTCACTTTCCATTGAGTACAAGTACACACTGACCGGCCCAGGGATTGAACTCAGAATAAATGTCATCATATTCATGCTTTAATCCACTAGGCTGTTGTTCCGTAGATTTGGTTTGTCAATTTGGTGATGAAGTAATTCTGAGTTCAATTTTTGGGTCAGGTAGTGTGTAATTGGACTCAGTGGAAACAGCAGAAAAGTTGTGATAACAACAATGATGAGGACAATAATCCGAATGTAAATAGTGTAAATAAGGATTAAATAAATTAATTTTTTTTCTACTTTTTCACATTGAATTTTAAAAATTAACGAGAAGCCGAGAAAATTTAATTATTATTATTATTATTGAAGCACGGAGGAAGAAATTGAGAAGTTTTACTGCATACTGGAAAATGCTAAGGATCAATGCAAAGGTGTAACCGTAAGTTCTATGCTAACAGTTTCTTCTCTCGTACTTCTCGTTTGTGGAACTTTCTTCCAAAATTGATCTTCAAAAACATAAAAGTAGCGTCAGTCGTCATCTCTCTCCATGAATTCTCTTCTTTTATTGTTATCCATCTTTAATAGTGTTTTCTCCTCAGATTGTTTCGCACTGAGTTAACCTTTGCGTCTTATTGGCTCTACTGCCTTGCATGGGGTGAAATGAATAAAGAAAAATCGTGGAATTATGGGAGACCTGAATGCCAAAATGGGGAAGGAGCGAAATAGTGGAATAGTTAGCAAATTTGGACAAAAAAACTTTTATAAACACGGAGAAAAATGGCTCCAGTGGGGTACGGTAGACGTCCATGTAATAGCTAAAATATAGTTTCAAGAAATACCAAGAGACTTATGGACATGGAGGAGAAGCCCAGTAGGAGAAACGAAAAACCATATCGACTATGCAATGATCAACAACAGATTCAGGAATGCAGTTTTACACTGTAAAGCATATCCATTGCAGGAGAGACCACCTTTCAGTGATAAGCAATTGTTGTAGTAAAGACTGTCAACTGATAGAAGCAACTGCAAAAGATTTCTTTCCATTCATCTCTCCATCGGAGATAGTACGCTCCAGCTGACTGGTCTGGAGCGTACTACCTCCAAACCCTTCGACCGCAGCTTTGGATACGGAGGGATAAATCTGCCTCACGAAATATAGGGTCTGTTTTACACCGGGATGTCCGCTTTAGCAATACACAGTTTTTAGTAAATTTGAGTTACGGTGGCTCGCCGATGTTACACAAACATGTCCTACTGGCTCTACCTCTTTCTTAATAGCGCCAAGCCATTTTGGGGGTACCCTTGTTAAGGTATTGGCCTTGTTCTGATGTGATCTGACCAGCTGTATATCTACGGATAATTGGTATTCACTTACCAACTTTCTCAGTGTGTCTAGCCGCCTTCGAATGAACATCTCGCTCGCAGCCTTTGTACGTATCCCGGTCTTCACCGTAAGAGAGTCTGCTATCCACTTTTTGGTAATTTTTCTTCGGCAGATCGCACACAAAACACGAACTTTTTTTCGGGGTAAATGATTATCTCTTTCACTACAGCAATTTAATATAAGTCTGAACTAACAACATACTATCACTACGCTAACACTTTCCAAATACATGTATTCTAAGCTAAATATGGACTTACCACCACCACCCTTAATCCAATCCTTAATCTTAATTCCTTCAGGGTGATATTAATAATTTAGTAATTTCCCCTTGGCCAGAATGGGGTTTATATATGTTATGGTCTATGGCGGAATATTGTAAGAAATGGAGTCAGCTTCAAGAATATATAAGAAATATTTGCTACATAGTGATTGCTATGAATCTTATCTATCTATCTATGATATGGATATTATGAGGGACCGTGCCACATTACTACAATAGTATCTATCTATCTATCTATCTATCTATCTATCTATCTATCTATCTTAGTCTTTTTCATATCTGTCTCTCTTAATCTGTTCATAAATAACTGTCTATATTGCTAGATAGACTTCTAGGTCACTCTGTCAGTTTTTTTCTATCTATCTATCTATCTATCTATCTATCTATCTATCTATCTATAATATAGATATTATGAGGAACCGTACCACATGACTACAATGGTACCTATGTATCTGTTATGGTCCAACTTCCTTGTACCATGGTGATGGTCCAAGGTTAGAACCAATGAAAGAATAACATGAACACAGGTATGGAATACAAAGATATATTACAACAGAAATATAATACAAAGAAGTAGAAGTATTAGTAATGACTATCAGATTTGGTTAGAGTGAACTATGTTGTCTCGACAAGTATCACTATTCCAATGTCCTTACAATATGCTCTCAATTATCTCTCCTCGTTTTACCATATATAGTTATTTTCCAAGCGTATCTTAGATGTGGCACAAGGCCGAAAGTATGGGGCATCTAGTGAGGATCGAACTCACTTTTTCAGTTGTAACTGATCTAGCGATCTTGCTAACCATTATGCTCATACCTCTTGAAGGGCGCAGTATTTATAATGTCAGGAATAGTCCATTATTATTATGGGTAAGTTCCCATAACAATATACTTACTTGGCAAACTTCCGAAAGGTGGTATCGCACTAAAATCGTGCAGCCTTTTGTTCTGTGAACAGCTTAATAGGTGTAGATAGGCTCGCCTATCACCCGGTCTATACGCCTTCTATGTCTATTTAACAGGAGTAGAGGATTATGTCTTGTTTCCTGTTTAGGTCTACCGGTTCTTTCTTCCAAGACCAAAATGTTTTAACTGTTTTAACTTTTTGGTGATTTAACTGATTAGTAGCTGTGAGTTTTCATTATAAGGATACCAGGTTGGCAGTTTTCGGGTTGCTAAATCCGACTGGTAATAAGTAGCCCCAATTCTTCAGTAGCACTGAGAGAGACTGCTCTGATCAACAGTCGCATAATATCAGGGTATTTGTAGTGCTATAATCGCGCATGTGTCCCAGCATTTCCGGTGGGTAACCCAGATGTCACATTATGCTTTAGTCTCAGCTATGTTCCAGTCAGTTTGTATTACCAATGACGATGTAAATAGTGATCATTATATGGCGCTTCTTCTTTTCTGTACGCCTTCTATATTTATTGAACAGGAGTAGAGGATTAGAAAACGAATCTTATGACTAATATAATGAAAAGAAATACGAGAAAACTAGTAAACAAAAAAGTCATCTACCCTCCTCAGCCTTTCTCTTGAAACAGTCTCCAGATATCTTTGTACTTTGTGAAACTAATTTAATTTCTTTTATTACTACCAATTAATTCTCTATTCTAGGCTATCGTCATCTTTGTCGAAAATATTCTAGCATATATATGCATGGCCTTGATGTTTATATACGGGAAAATCTTCCAGTGGCAAGGGAATTGTCCTTCGAATCCCCAGATAATTATTTCATGTGCTTTTGACTTTCGTTATTACATTCTGTTAGCTATCTCTTTTTCCTGTATCGCCCCGACTCTTCTCAAAACTGTAATTTATTAGACTACATTTCCTAGAGTATAGAAATGGCTCTGTCTCTTCATTCATCTGCAAACATTTTCGTGTTTGGTGATTTTAATGCGCATCACGACAAGTGTCTTAAGCATTTTAATGTTATTATGTATGACTTTCAATTTTTCCGTGGTTCAATCTCTTAGTCAAATGATGGATTTTCCTACATGTTTCCCCTTATAAATGTGAGCAACATATTTCCTTACTTGATTTGATCCTCTCCTCCCCTCCTAGATCTTGTCGAGCTTCGCAACTCTGTTCTCTAAGTAATTCGGATCAAACTGTAGTATCTGTTTATATTTCATTCCCGTCGTCTATTAGACAGGAACTAGCTATTCACAAAACCTCTTCCTGTTACCAGCATGCTGATTAGGATTCACTTCGTAACTTTCTTCGAGACCCAACTTAGATTGATTGATATTCTTAATGTTCCTATTGAGAATTGTGAGGTTTCTTCTTGGGTTAAAGACGGTATCGATGCTTCTGTAACTTCTCGGAAATACCATGTGAAACCACAATTTTCTTTTTGGTTCACACCAGCTTATTCGGCCGCTATAGCCCACAAGAATCATTTTTTTTCCCCGGCGATACCAGCATGACAGTGCCGATCAGAACAGACGCCTATTCGTGACTACACGTAATAACACTAAACGTGTCCACGTAATGATGTTGATTTCATTTTTATTTTCTTTACAAGGGTTTTCCCGTATAAAAGATAAGAAAATGAAACACACAGTCGGTGATAGATCAAAAGTGCTCCATTTTTTTAAACACCAAACGTGCTTATTTTAAAGGTTAACCCAAGTTGAATTAAACATTTAGCATCGTTACTTCTGTCAATTTAAAGTTAAATCTGCCTTCAGATGTTGTATAACAAGTTATTAATTTTCTTAATTTGGAATCCATTTTCGTTATTTTTAATTATTATTATAATTTTCTCTACCAATTACAATTTGGTATTATATATATATATATATATTATGGAATGGAGCAGATGTGAATGTATGTGAGAGAATCATGGAAGATTGTAGTTTAAAAACAGTAAACAGTAAAATCGACATGGCTAACCGAACGCTCCTCTGTGGCTAAATCGGTTAACGATACGTCATGCTATATATATAATGTTTCCGTATAGGATACAGGTTCGATTCCTGTCGGAGGACGAATATTTTCTATGAAAATTTCTCGGACATTCAGGATGTTGTTTAATACTGTTTATTATAAACAGAGCATTTACTTAAATATTTGCATCAATAAAAAGAATGTATAAACATAAAAATGTCTTAAAAATAATTGTCGGACTTTGTCCATTTCATAATGTGTGACGTCATTTGTTTACATTTGATACGCCATGAGCAGATATGGAAGATTGAAGTTCAAATACAGTAAATTCGACCTTGCTGACCGAACGCTACTCTGTGGCCAAATCGGTTAAAGGCACGCCAGGCTATATGACGGTTCTTTATAGCATACATGTTCGTTTCCTGTCGGAGGACGTATATTTTCTATGAAAATTTCTCGGACATTCAGGCCGGTAAATGTTGTTTAGTACTGTTTATTATAAACAGAGCATTTACTTAAATATTTGTATCTATAAAAAGAATGTATAAACATAAAAATGTTTGAATATATATATATATATATATATATGCGTGTGTGTTTAAAATACCTGTTAAAATTTTATATCGTGACATAAAGCTATCCGTCTGGTTATTTCAGCGTCCCTTTCGACCCTACTCTACTATTTGTTTCCTGTTTTTTTTCTTTTGTTTAATGTTTTGTCTTACTTTTTATTTTTGATAATTTTACCAGTATTTCATGATAGCGTATGTTTATTTCTATCCTTGACAAGTGATGTTGAGAGCCTTTGATGCTTCATTGATAAAACATTCCGTTAGATTTTCTCTCTAAATAGTCTTTCTTTTTTTCTTCTTTTTTTTTTGTGGTTATTTTATAGGTTAACCCAAGTTGAATTAAACCTTTAGCATCGTTACTTCTGTCAATTTAAAGGCGGACAGCATCTGCCTTCCGATGGTGGGTTGTATAACAAGTTATTAATTTTCTTAATTTGGAATCTATTTGCCTTATCACATTAGTTAATGTTGAAACTATAATTTAGAACTGATATTTCTGTCGATATAGATTACGGTAATCAGATTATGAGAATTGGGTTCCATACTAAAAATTCTTCTTTTCTTCTGTAAAAATCCTTCCTGGTTTTTTTTTTGTTTGTTTGCCAAATGTCTTATAACAACCGCTTCTTGGAATCTAAAAGATTTCAAATCATCGTCTCGATCAAGTGATTTTATTGCGGAATCTATATCAATCATAATGTTAATGGCCTTCTTAACCAATTTTGCTTTTCTTGAATGTCGTCTTCATAAATGTGTCTAATCCGAGCTGCATGCCTATGTCATCAATGAACTTCAGAAAATATATTTACGACGTTCTGGCCATTTTTTTATTTCAAATTAAATAGATTAGTCAAACTGGAATCTATTTTAGAACAATTGCAGAGAGAGATATTGCTAGCAAATTTAAAGCCGTAATCCAATTGTGATAATTAGGTTCTGTACTAAAAATTATCTTTCTATTCTGTAGAAATTATTTCTGACTTTTTTCTTT